>JAQIXD010000492.1:0-25848 GCA_034699985.1 Minunthozetes semirufus
CTCTCTCTCTCTCTCTCTCTCTCTCTCTCTTCCTCCCCTCCCTCTCCTTCCCAATATAATTGAGCCTAAAATTAGGAGTTTTGGTTTGAATATTGATTTGCATACAAACAAAGTATTGAGAGGTTTATGGCACCAAAATTGATATTATTTATGGTCTATTCAAGACTTAAATGATTTTTAAATTCAGAATTTTATGTTTTTTTGTTCATTTGTTTACTATTTTAGAAATACTTTCGAAAATTTATCTCTGATTCGGCATTTAGTTTATAAATACCTATGTTTTCGACTAAACATTATATGAAACACAACGTCTTATATTACACTTCATTTGCATTTTTAACACATTTAGCCCTTAATTACGGACTAAACAAAAAGATCACTAATTGATAGAACCTTTTCAGGCATTGAAGAGTTGGCAAAACTATACATAAATTTGAGATTAAAATTATACATTCGTTTATGTAATTACACAGCAGGTAGTGCTGAGAAACTACATGTCTTAGAGTATAATTGATTTTGTCACCTATCATCTATGCAAGAATTAACCAAGTCTAAACTTCAATTCCATAATGAATGGATCCTACATATGATCCTTAAATTCAGTTTTAATTCATTGTCTCATTAATTAATATTCAAAAAGCGCTTTAACTCTCATTTCCACAAACAATTTCATTGTCTTGAGTTCAGACACGAGTAGATAATTAAGAACCGAGTGATCAAACTCTCGTTCATAATTCAAATTAGCCGGTGATGGACACAACAAGAGTTAGGTTCAAAGTAACCAGGCAACCTTTTTCTCTGTAACCTTCACTTAATTCAAATTTTTGAAAATGTTTTCAAACATTGAAAAGTTTCTCATTTTTTTTGCTCAATTAAATGTGAAATTATTCTCTTTTTTCAATAAGCCTTAATAACAATCTTATTCCTCTACTTAGTAAGAGATGAATAAGGTGATCACTGAAATTTCCAGGAAAGTAAGAACATTGAATTAAATTATGCATCAGAGAGATATATTATATTGAAATGGATATTTCCAAGGATTATTTATTTACTAGTTTAAAAAATGAATAAAATATTTTGGTAGCTATTAGTCAATAATATCTAAATTCAAATGATTTACCCCAAGAAGTGATTGAATTAAGTAATTTAAAAAGTATTTTCATCACTCAATTAGTTTTTCAAATCCAATCAAAATAATTGAGTTTAACCTAAATTTCAAATAAACTCAAAATTAAGATAAATTTTTTAAACACTGTTTCGATTCAATAAATGATTGAAATCTTGCGAAAACTTTTCAATACTTTTATTTCATTAGAAAAAAGGTTTTCCATTCAAAAGATATTTTAGACTTTAAGACAATTAATTAAATCACAAGAAATTATTTATTCATTTTATTTTTGACCGCAAAAGTCATTAATGAAAACAATAATTAGAGATAAATATTGTTTATATAAAATACGTTTAAAATCAAATCAAATAATGCTTTTCTTTTGTCAATTGATTTGAATTGAAGGCATTCGTATTCATCGAAGTCTTACACAAAACGAAATATTAATAATAAATGTCTGTTAAATAAATGTCAAAAAGTGAATACAAATAAAAATGAATTTCTGAAGAATAATTTCCATCAAATGCTGAGAAACACAATACAAAACAATTCAATTTCTAATGACATCTAATTGGTGTTAACCCATTTAGAAACAATTTTCATTTAAATCAGTCTTCATTAGAAAATTGAGGTAAAGATTCATTAAACTTACAAATTAAGTGAAAGTTAAGAAATAGTTATCAAGTATTCAAAGAATTCAAGAGTTTTTGTATATTAAAAAAGTTTACAAAAAAAAATTGTAGAAAAAATTATAAAAATTATTTTAATTAAAAAAATAATAAATAAATTAAATTTTTATTTGCTTTCAGCGAAACCGATGCTATTATTACTGAATATATTATGCGTTAATATACGAGAATATCTCTCCTCCCAGAATTCATCCAGAGTGGAAAGGCTCTTGTTATTGCTGTGTAGACCAGTGCTCTGATGGTTTCGGTAGTTTCGGTGAATATTGTGGCCATTGTTTCCGTTGACATCATTGGCGGCATCATTGGTAGAGTTTGTGGTAATGGGTGACCCAGTCGTGTGTCTAGTATTGAGTCTTTCGTCTAAAGATTTATTAAACTTTCGTTTATCCAAAGATTTCTGTTCGAAGTCAATATCAGGGACCACCTGATCCCCATTGCATTTGCTTTTCTTCCACTTAATCGATGGATTCATTATAAATAGATATTACGAAAATGTTTTTACAAAAATACAAAAAACCAATTATTAAATGAAAAACAAATTAACAAATGATATGTCATATGAAGAGCAAATCAAAGTCTTCAATAAACACATTCAGAGTCAGATCAGACTTCGTATTGAAATGAAGTGAAATAAAAACTTATTTTTAAAAGACTTTATGTCTTTAGAGTCGTTCTTATAAATAATAATTCACTGAAAAATTTATTCAAAACATTAAAACATAAAAAATCATTTCGTATTCATATTCGTTATTATCTCCAAAACAGTTTCAAAAACATAAAATAAATAAATTTAAAAAACAATTTACGAATAAAAATCAGTTTCAGAGATAATAATAATAATAATTTGAAAATCACATCTATTTAAGTGTTTTATTGGAGTATTATTGGAGTTCTCTCTCTTCTCTCTCTTTCTTATCTTTTTGTTTAAAAAACTTTTCTCAAGTTTTCAAAACTTCTGTTAACTTCTCTTAACAGCACTTTTGCAGTGAATTCAATTCAATAGTCAAAGTCATGAGCGCTCGGCATAAACAAAGTCAAGAGTAGCGGTTGGTTTGTGAGGGGGAGCACCGCACCGATTGATTGTCTGAAAGCATAGCCTGACTAAAAGCGGAGGAACCACCACACAGAGAGCCAAGAAGGAAAGGGCTGACAGTGAGGTTGTACTGTATTTAATCGTGAAGGAAGTGGTGTAGCCTTTGATTTATAAGCAACGAATTAGACTCTGCATATGACATACCTTCCACTCAATACATGTGTAAGCGCTTGAAAGCACTTAAATAATTGAGAGGAAAACTATACTAAAACATATCTCAAATTATTATTATATAATAATTATTAGTTTTTAAAACTTTTTATTATAATTATTATTATTATTATTCATAATTAGAGTAATAAATATTTTCTTCTTTGGAGATATACCCGAAAATAGTCGGCAATAATCGGCTAATAAATGAAATACCGATTAATTATTATTCGCGAAGATTCTATTATCTGTAGAACTCTTACCGAAGACTCTTTTATTCTTCTCCGATAAGTCATTGAATATTCAGAGATGTACTGATTTTAATTATCAAAAGATAACATTGATTTATAAATTGCCTAAAAAAATAAACTGATTTGTAATTCACTAAACGGTCCAACGAACAAATTCTTAGCTATTTTTTGACCTTTTATTCAAATTTTTGGGAAAATATTGCCAAAAATCTATAAAAAATAAATCATTTTTGTTTTTATCAGATTTTTCATAGATTTTTCTTTTTATCTCATTTTTTGAATTGAAATAATGCGGAAAATTATCTAAAGATTAGTTTTCAATAATAAATTTCTATTCAATACAAAGATTACAATAATTTCAAGGGTTTAAACACACATTTCAAGGGATACGCCACTCGATTGAGGCATAATTGTGCGAAAAACGACTCAGAGCTTACATAACTCCGTTCTTAGCAAAGGATAAAAACTCGTTTTTTCATCACTCAATTCAATGACAATATTTACTATCAGTTGATAGTAAGGGCTGTGAACTGGATTTGAATCAAAACTTTCACTTTTATTACAATCGAAGTGAAGTTTATTTAGAATAAAGAGCCGCAGGAATCACAGAAAGCACATAAAATGACCATGGACAGGACATATACATGGACATTGGTTTAGCCTCACACTTGAAATGATATTGAATTGTAATCAATTTGTTTGAAGGTGTCTATTAAGCGAAGAGGCCCGAGGAGAACATTATTGTGGATCTACTTATTTGGTAATGAATATACTTATACTAATTTTACCTTTTTCGAGCTAATTGGTGCCACTTTAATTAAACTAGGTTACTTAAAACAATATGCTTTTATTTGACAGCAAATGAGCCTAAAACTGAACAAATTATATGCTTGAAATGAAAATTTAGTGCTGCCTTTTCTAACTGCTAACTGTAATTGTACTAGATTATTGTAAAACTAGAATTATTTCGCGTCCTTGCTAAGATTTATTGAGTTAAAATTAATCATTCACCTACTCTTAAGAATAAGAACAAACCAGTTACAGGAAGGACAAGCTATGAACTCAGTATTTGAACCCATGTTTACAAACAAAATATTCAATGATTTTATTGTAACTCATTTTTAAAACAAAAATTTTGAAACTTTAAGGCATTGATTGCGACTACAATTGATGTGATTCTTGGAAACTCTTATCTATTATTATATCTAAAACTCATAAAAAATGTAATAAAACTGAAACCGTTTCCAAATTATAGCCCAAAACACCTCTGAGTCGACGAAAATATATTCATAATTAGTTAATATGTATTTAACCCGAGAAAAGTCGTATAAATGATAATCACGTTTAGGTTTCAAAACAGTTTAATGTTTTTTATTAACCAATTTTTTCTAAATGATTAACAAAAGCCTAAATTAAGACAATTTTTTATTCGAAAATAAAAGACTTAAAAACTATAACAAAGTTCCGGAGCATATAATTTGGTAATCAGTGTAGTGCCCTACACATGAACTTCTCATTTAAGATGTACCATGTTAATGACTTACGAAAAGTTTTATGACTCTTTCAATGAAGTTATTACTGATTTTATTTGCAGGAAACTTCCAAAATAGCAGTTAAAATATCACCCTAATTCTTATCATTAAAATTCAATTTATTAAATATTTTTAATTGTGTATCAGTGCTATTAATCTGTGCTAGATACATTAAAGATATGTAAATCATTGAGGGATCCTTTGGTTCAAGTTCTTCATATTTTAAGCTATAATAAAACAAAATTATAACTTTTACTAATTGAGTTATTATATTCGTAGGAAATATCTAATTAGTTGGAATAATATGCCAAAATGAGCTAGAACACTTATAATAGGATTTCCACTTTCAATCACATCTAAACTTGAACACGAATTTGGAAACTCATTCATTATTTCATTCTAAGCTAACAATTTTCAATATCATATGTTAAACCATGGTAACTTCACGACTTTAACACAGATTATCTCGCATTATCATAAATTACCATGTTTAATTTTTGATAGTTTGAATTTTTGGCCAAATTTTACACGTTACAATTACATTTTTAGAAAATAATAGGAATAAAAAGATATCAAAATTAATTATTTTATATATTTTTACTTCAATTTTATTCTTAAAATTCACACTAAATGTTCAAATTTGTGATAATATTCTTGTGTTTGGTTTCAAACTCATTATGTATTGTACCTAAATTGTGATTTCTTCAATTTTTCATTTACTTAATTACTTTAATACAGGTTGGAAGTGTCAAAGTGGTTGGACTCTTATAGGGGTAGACTGTTACCTTTACATCGATAAACCGATGACTTACGACGAGGCAAACCTTGAGTGCAGATCAATGGGTGCACAGCTATTATCCATCAAGAATTACTTCCAGAGCCAAATGATAACTAACTTGGTGTACAACACTTGGAAAAAGTTTGATAATGTGTGGTTGGGAGCCAGGAAAGTAAAAACAGGTAAACTTAAAAAATATATTCGGTGGTCATTATAGACATTATGGTCATCAATATCTGCAGAAAAACATAACCAATGGGTTTGGAGTGACTTCACTGAAGTTCAATACTATAATTGGGCTCCGGATCAGCCCAACCTTAACGGTCCTCAATTTTGCATTCATATGGTAAGGGAACACAAAATCAACTATAAATGGAAAGCCGGTACTTGGAATGACATAACATGTTCTGAAAAGAGTGCTGTCCTCTGCCAAAAAGATCTGGAGGGCTATAAAGAATACGTTCGGAAGAAAACACAAAATCCGATAAATGAACATCAAATCCCTGAACAGAATACTTCAATTAATGGCAATATTATGACAATAATTGTGATAATTATCTGTTTCGCAGTCATATCGATAATTATATTGTGTTTTATATATTTTATTATTAATTATTTGAGATTAAAGGTAATAAAACCCATCACATTTACATCTACTCCAATCAACCCAAACAATGAGTCTGAAATCAATGAAGAAAACCATTTTGAAGAAGTTGTGTTCAGAAAACACTCTTCGAATGATTAACTCGTTTTAATGAATAAAAACAAATTACTTTATTAATATTAAATCAAAATTCAACTAAACTTAATATTAGATGTAATTAATTAATTAATTAAACAAAAGAATTTTAGATGCTCTTGGTTCAATCTTAATTTACTGATGATTGGCACACATTTATAATCAAATTCAATTTTAATCAACAATAATAAAGAATATAAATGTTAGTAACTCTAAATGAATGACTTAATCTCTTCATTAATTGATTAAATTAATTAAAAGCATTAATTAATTGAGTTTTCAACTACTCTTCAAACTTATTCAGAAGTTTTAATTAATGTAGTGGCTATGAAAAAATATTTGTGCATTTGTGCCATACACATGTACCAAACACATCCTTCTCATTAACTTTCAAGAACCCAATCATTTGCAAACAAAAACTGTGTCCTCAAAAATAGTATCATTCAATCAAACAAAGTTTACTCTGAATAATAGATGTGGGACTCAGACAAATAAATATCGATTTTTTATCGACCCTTTCTTAAGAAAGCCCATCCCTAACCCTTTGGTTGACAGGTATTTAAAGGCTGTGTTTATAGGCAAACAATTTTAGTCCCCGAAACTCTCCTCTAAAGTCCACTCAATTGGTGACAGAATTTGCAGTAAATATGAAAACCGTTCGTTTGGTTCGTATGTATAGTCGGATATCCTATGAATTGGTCCGAAATATTCTCAGATTAAATAATTTGTGCGAAAGTGAAGCCAGAATTGATGGTAAACTTGTTATCATAACCGGCGCTAACACTGGAATCGGCAAAGAAACAGCATATCAACTGTCATTACGCGGAGCAAAGGTATTGAAACTTTTAAATTTTGAAGCCTATGAATATGTTTGCAATATTGATCTGTCAATTTTTCAATTTGTCTAGGTGATAATTGCATGTCGCAATACAGTCAAAGCCGAAGACGCCAAAAGGGATATCCTATTGAGAAATAGTAACGCGAATCTGGTTGTGATGAAAGTTGACTTATCATCTCTGGAGTCGGTCAGAGAGTTCGCACAGAAGATCATTGAAGAGGAAAAACAAGTGGATATTCTTGTAAATAACGCCGGGATTATGATGTGTCCAAAAGAGGAGACATCTGACGGCTATGAAATGCAGTTTGGAACAAATTACCTTGGTGATTAAACTAATTGAAAATCAATGAAATAAAATGAGACTTTATTTCAGGACATTTCTTGTTAACAATGCTTTTGTTACCGAAACTGAATAACTCATCAAACGGTCGGATAATAAACATATCTTCTGTTCTACATATGGCCGGAAAAATATACTTCGATGACTTCAACTTCGAAAATAAAAAATACTCTCCGGTGAAGGCCTACTGTCAGAGCAAACTCGCGATTGTGATGTTCACTAAGGAATTGGCCAAACGGTTGGGCCCTAACTCTACTATTCAAGTATTCGCACTTCATCCTGGTCTCGTCAAAACTGATTTGTTCCGAAACTTTTCGCCGGTTTATAAGTTTTTCAATAACATAACAAAACGTTTCTACACTCGACCCAGAATAGGCACTCAAACAACTTTATTCTGTGCTCTGAGTGAGGAACTCGATAAGCAGTCCGGAAATTATTATGAGTAAAATTTTAATTATTTTAATCAAAGAATTTATTAATAATTTTGTTTGAAAACAGAGATTGTGTTCGCAATACAAATATGATTTCAAAGGCTTGCGATGAGAAAAGTAGAGAAAGACTCTGGAAATTGAGTTGCGATCTTGTTCATCTTCCCCAAGATCTTAGACTCCAGCAAATGAGTGACTTTTGTTTGGTTTAATCCTGGTAAATCTGAATATGTTAAAACGTTAATACTTTTTGAAAAATTTAACATAAATGGTTTGTATGTAAATTTCTTGAGATAAACTTGAATAAATGACTGATGAATCTTGGACGAGTGAGTTTTGGATTTACTTAATTTTAAAATCAATAATTTAATTGCATATTCAATTAATTTGTCAAATACTTGTTGCATAATAACATTGGTTTCTATAGAAAAATGGAATAACTTAAGTTTGAATTGTTATTAAAATAAATAAGGAATATAACAGTAATTTATTCCGTATTTATACTGAATTTAGAAAAGTATAAACATATCATTCCTACTGAATATTAATATCACCATGTTGAAAATACCAGAATTTACTATTAGTTTCAAATAATTCATGTTTTATTAAAAGAAGTTTTTATTTTTGAATTATATTATAGCAAGAACAATATTTATGGTTCGAATTTTGCAAAGTTTAACAGATCATTGATTGTTTTGAGCGATGGAACGCCGTCATTATCAAGTTTATAATTTGCAAATTAGAAACAAACATTTTTCTGATAGAAGACCTATTGCAGCACCTTTGATCAATTCACCATGTGTATCGGTTTTAAATTTTGCAAAGTTTTTAAAAGATAAATTAAGTTTAAGACTGTTTATAACCATAACATTTATTTGTGGTTTTCTATATCAAGTGATTTATTTAACGCAAGAATATCTAACTTTCCGAACAAAGCTGAGAACAGAATTGAATTATGACCTAGAAACTATGACTGAAAATCCTGCTATCACTGTATGTATGGATAAGCTGTTCAATATCAGCAAAATATCAGATGAGTTTCCAAATTTTGAGAATAAAATGAATAAAATAACTCAATCTTATTATACATACGAACCTTTTCTGAATTTCAGCCATTTATATACTTTACTAAAAAGTGAGATTGATCATTTTACTTTATTAAAGGCGTTAAACTATTCCTATGATTTAAACGAAAGATTTTATATAATTAATACTATTGACGAAAATGAGAGCAATTATACCGATTATACGAATCGTGTTCTCACTTACCATAACTTTTATTACGTCCAGTGTTTGACTGTTTTCTCAATCAATGAAACGGTTAAACCATTTCACCCATTCCTTATTCCCACTAAAAGTGATCTACTGGTTAATCTTTATCACAATAAATGTAAGTCATCTTATCAATTTTAGCGAAGAGAGTAATTATCAATAAATCAATTAATTTTAAGCAAAATCAAACTTATTTGATAAGAAAATGGCAATCAATATCCATGTGGCTGTCCATTCTTTCGAGAGTATTCCGGAATATCCAAATGGTTTCTTTGAAATAAAGCCAGAAATAATTTATCTTGTTAAATTTTGGACAACTAATTGGCTATTACTGGAGAGTCCATATCATACAAATTGTGAGACTTATTCAGATAATTCAGACTATGCCTCACATTATGATTGTCTCTCAAAATGTAAATTAAATGAACTCCGAAAGGTGTGTCAGACCTGCATTCCTGTCGATTTGCTCTCCAGACTAGATATTTTAGAAGAGAGGGACACCATTTGTATCCACAATGAGACTAATGTATCATATAATGAGACTTTTGAAGACAAGTGTTATCTGAATGACGAGGATACGAGTGAATCCCTTTTAAATATTGAGTCGATTTGCAAAAAGAAATGCAGACTTCAGTGCAATAGCGTTGAGATCGAGACAATGGTCGCCAAATCCCAAGTGATTAGAGTTCGTGAAGACGAGTCTTTTGTTAGCATTTCGTTGAAGAAAATGAAGAGGATTTTCAAGAGATACGAACAGTCAATGACTTTCGCATCTTATGTCGCAGACGTTGGAGGAATTGGTGGCTTTTGGGTCGGTCTTAATGTTCTGACTGTTTATGATTTAACTGTTTCTTCAATCAAATATTTTGTTTTTAAAATAATTAAATAATTATTTTTGTATGTTCTTGTTGTTTGTTTAGATTAAATGTTAATTAATTCAGTTTTTAATGTTTCCATAGAAAAGAGCGATTGTTTTGAATAATTTTCAATATTATTTGATGTATTATTTAATAAAACCATTAGTATCACATAATTATTTCAATTATCATGGTGATTGTATGTTGTAATCCATTGCAAATAATTTAAATAAGAATTATTGATATATTTTTAATAGAAAGTATTGCGGTTCAAAAACAATCTTGATGTACCAATAAAAAATTCAGTTTGAGTGGACGAGTTTCAGGGAATATTTATTGTTTCATTGGAGATATTTTTAATCTACATGATCTACACAATCTATATTTAATCTACCTTATTCATTCCTAATTCAAGCTTCAAAAATATTTTTTCCTGCGAAAGAATGCAACCAAATAATTATCAAATTTACAGTTTGCAAACAAGACATAAACCTCTATTTTTCAATAGGAGAGTCAGAGGCGGTGTTTTGAGAAATTCATCATGTTTCTTTGAGGCAAGAACCTTTTTTAAAGATCGATTGAATTTGCGTTTCATTATATCTATGATATTTATCAGTGGTTTCTTCTATCAAGTATTTTATTTAACGAAAGAGTATTTGTCATTTCGAACAAAACTTCGAACAGAATTTAATTATGAGCAAGAAACTATGACAGAAAGTCCTGCTGTCACAATCTGCATTGATAAATTATTCGATATTAATAAAATATCTAAAGTTTTTCCTGGTTTCGAGAATAAAATTAATAATATAACCCCAACTTATTACTCGTACGAACCCTTCTTAAATTTTAATCAAATTTATACCCTTCTCAACGACAACGTTCACAATTTATCCTTACTTAAATCTCTAGATTATACTTTTGATATAAAAGAAATGGTGGGAATTAGATTTGGTCAATTTGAATGCAACGATACTCAAGATATTTGCACTATTAATATGATAAACACTTTTTATGATTTTTATTACGTTCAATGTTTAACTTTATTGTATGGTAATTCAACTATTAAACCATTTCGAGCACATTATCTTTCTACCAGAGATACGATCAATGTCCTACTATATCAAGGTAAGTATTGTTCAAAGAAGAATTTATTCAAATTTTTATTTTATTTTAAGCAAAATCAAATCAATCGATTAATAACAAAATGGCGATTAAAGTATACATGGCAGTTCACTCTTATGACAACATTCCGGAATATCCAAATGGCTTCTTTGAAATAGAACCAGAATTAGTGTATCTTGTTAAATTTTCGACAACTAGTTGGCAATTATTGGAGAGTCCATATCGCACTGATTGTCATATTTATTCAGATGAGTCAGAATACCCATCAAATTATGACTGCCTTTCAAAATGTCAATTAAATGAATATCGAGACACTTGTGAGACCTGTTTATACGAGCGATTAATTTCAAGATTTGATATTTTAGAAGAGAGGGACACCCTTTGCATTAGTAATTCAACGTTTGAACAGAAATGCTTTGATTTTGAAGAAGAAACTGTTAAAGATATTTTGAATGTTCAAACAATTTGCAAGAATAGGTGTAAACTTCAGTGCAATAGCTTAGAGTTTGAGACAATTGTCGCTAAATCTCAAGTATTCCGAATACCTGAAGAACAGTCATATGCTGTCATCTCATTGAATAAAATTAAAAGTATTTTCATGAGATATGAACCATCGATGACATTTGCCTCCTATGTCGCTAATATTGGGGGATTGGGTGGCTTCTGGGTTGGCCTTAATGTACTGGCTATTTATGACGTAACTGTTTCTTCGTTTAAATATTTTTTGTTAAAACTTATTAATAAAAATAATTGAAATACAATTAAAATAATGTAATACTTATTAAAAGCAATTAAAATATAATTCAATCAATTTATTTGATTCATTACTTTTGGAAAAGTGGTTGATTATTGAAATTAAGCAAGGTTATACTAAATTAGTTAAATTCTAATTTCTGGAACAATTCTTATTAGTGATAATAGAAGGCATTGGTGTCCACATAATCAGACAAATAGTAAAAATCAAAAGTCAAACCGATTTGAAAAAGTCATTCATATAACGATACAACGATATAACGATACAAAAAGAGGCCCAAAGTCGAGGTTCGGTCAATAGCTCCGCCTTTTTATCGATCAGAACCACGAGATGTGAGGACTATTACGCGATGGCGCCCAAGAAGTAAAGTATCCTTTGCTTCGATCGACAGGAATGTGCGCATCGATTAAATCAAAATAACATAAATCTGATTAAACAGTAATTATGGCACAATCACCTAGTTCATTCAATTAGTTCATTCAATTATCACATTATTCAAGTGATTCAATAATTTCAAACTGAATTCCTGGTCAAAGTAAATGACAAAACACTAATTCCTGTGAATTAAGTCTTTCAAGAATTTCAAACAGAATTTCTCAATAAATAACAGAAAAAAGGATTTTCTTTAATAATTGATTTGAAGTGAGAAATATTCCACTTTATCTTGTTAAAAATTATTTCTAAACATCCATTAAGTTTAAATGCTATTATAATTATACAATTCATACATAATAACAACAGCGGTGTTCGTCATAATAAGGATATACCGGTACTCATGTGTTGTAAACGACAAATTAATTGAGTAAATCATGAGTTTTTGTGGTATTCCTCTGTTTCTCATCGATTTTTACAATAAATATGAAAGTCATGTAAAACTTAATGTCATTCAAAAAAATTCTATTCAAATGTTAACAATGAATTCACCCATCAATCTATACATCAATCTATTCAATGAGTGAACAGTCATCTCATTCCGAGTGAAAATATTGCCATAAAATCGAGAATAATAGTCAAAGTCATTACTATCGGAATCGTTTATCAAATAATAACAGCATTTGTTTGACTTCAACTCAGAATAAAACTGATCTTTGATTCAATCATTTGAAGTAATCCTAATTATTGTTGTTTTGGTGTCATATACTCAGCAGTAGTTTTGTTAGAGTCATCCTTACGGACGAAATACCAGAATGTTTAATGTCATTTGTGTTGAAAGTGTTGCCAACAAATTTATTTTCGACTATTCAGAGCATTTTCATTAAGAATTGAACAACAATTCAACTGAAAAGAAAAGAAAAGAAAAGAAAAGCCTTGGATGTGATCAGATATGAATTATTGAAAATCAAATTCAATAATATTTGTTAAGAATTGAATTCAATATATATTCAACAGTTTTTAGAGTTTATTATTAGTTATTAATTAATCAAATATTTTGTTGAATTTCTTATTGATTACGGAAAAGACAGTCTTTTAATCTTCTCAGAAGTGTTTCAAAACATTTCTATTGATTTTTCGCCGAATATTTATATTAAGAAAAAACCCAAAAAATTATATGACGTTTGTGCTCATGACTAGACTCGAGTAGTGGTGTGTCTCATGAGCTCAGCCCTACGACTGTTCAGAAGAAACTATTCAAACGTAATGTTATCCTAATCTGAGAGTTATTTTTTACTCTTGGAAGTCGTCTTCTATCGTCATGTTTTCGTCATCGCTCTTAAGTCAAACCACAAAACTCCTTAAAAACATTTGATAGACTCTCCTCTTATTTGTTGATATAAATTGCCGGCTCTTTAATCCAAGCTATTTATATAAGTCATGTGCGGACTCATAATTAAAGGATGAAATTTGTTTGAAAACAATTCAGTGTTCACTCGATTAGAAACGAGAATTGTTTTTGAAGTCATTTGTTTTAAACGACAAATAATTAGTGGAAAATCACTTATATTTAGTGCAAACATTTGATCCGTTGCGGAACACCACTGAACTCTCATAGCAATAATGGCACTCTTGGGTCCTCTGGTTGGTGCTATAGATCAGGGCACCAGTTCAACCCGATTCCTGGTCTTTTCGGCAAATACTGGTGAACTGGTGACATACCATCAAATGGAAGTCAAAAGAATTCTACCCGAAGAGGGATGGGTGGAACAGGATCCTAATGTTATCTACAATTCTGTGGTCGAGTGCATCAAAACTGTTGCCAAAAAATTGGCCGACATTAAGATCGACATCAGTTCCATCAAATGTGTTGGTCTCACCAATCAAAGAGAGTCGACAATAATTTGGGACAAAACTACGGGTAATTCAGACATTTTATTAGAAAATTTGCATAAATTCCCAGAACTTTATCATTAATTGACATTGAGTTCAATCAACTTTTAAAACGGGTTATGAAAATTCAATTTTTGTTTTTAAATTCAAAAGAATTTATTGCAATAAAACCACATTTTACAAGATAACAACCAATGAAAATGAATTTTAACGACCAAATTAACTTTTTTAGATTTTATTTAAATATTCCTCAATATATTCCTTAATATATTCAACACTTTATTATGAAATTATTTTATTATATTTATTTCCCTTTAATTTGGGATAAAAACGCGAAAAATGCTATTTTAAATATATTCAGTATTTTCCTGAAGAGACGATTATTATCTTTTTTAATCGATTCTCTTGAAGAGAAAGTTAATTTCAAATTCATGTCTCATCTCAGATGACATTTAATTTCTGGCAATCAATTGATTTCGAAATACTTGACATCAAATTCTAGTCTCAAAAGAACTTTAATTTTACTTAAGTTCCACTCATTTCGCACTTAAGAGAGTTCTTGTTTAAAGTTTAATATATTCTGATTTAATTGGAATCCCTATCGAAACACTCATTGAATTAATAAATTCAATCTATAATTGATAATTATTATTGATTATATGACGGTTCAACCAAACTAATCAAAACTTAAACGTCATTTAAGTGAAATCAAAGTTAATAGATAATTGAAAGATAATTAGCTATTAATATGAAAATAAATACTTTATTTAGACTTCGATTCTCAATAAACAATTTGTTGATTTAGAGCTCAGAATAATCGATAATTTTTAAGTCAAGAGACGTGACATTACTCTATGAAATACCAGTTGTTTACAATTAAACGTTTAATAACATTTAATTATTACCACAATATTTAAAGAAGAATAATAAGGTCATTCAATCAAATAAATAATCAAATGGTTGTTTAGGAATATTTTACAGAATATAAACAAATTATTTGCATAAGGAAGTTGACAATAGGAAAGTAGTTTTTATTGTTTTGCCTTAAATCAAATAATAATCTTTGACATAAACAAGTAGGAAGAAACAGATTTAATAAATCAGAACATTTTTATCGATTCTTTATATCTAAACGAATACAACAAAATCTAATACAAAATAAATGAAAACAAAGCAAAAGAATTTGCACTCATTTGGACTCATTTTTCATGAAAATTATTTAAACAAGGTTATTTATAATAACCACTTATGGTTATTTAAGTTTGATTAGACTTGTTTTCCGTGATTTAATGATTTTTCAAACTAACGATCATTAATTCAATTATCAAAACATTTGAGTTACTAATAACTGTTTTTTGTAATTCTAGTCATAAAACAAATTCTGTGTTTTCATTGTAATTGTTATTCAATACGAAAAGTGTTAATAAATATTAGAAATCAATACAATAGTTGAGATGACATTCTATCTGATATTCCTGGCGTCGAATTAATTTTAAAAATAATTGTCCTTGCACATGACATTCACAGTTGTCTTCTCCACAAAAATCCATTTCATGAATAATTAAGAGGAATAATCTTTATATCAAATTGAGTGATAAATCGATAGCCCGGTTATACCGATAGCGTGATATTTTCGGGGATTTTCCTAACTTTTAATTCTCGAAACATTTCTCATGAAAATTGTAAACGCCTTCAAAAATGTGGTTCTTTTACATTAAAACAAAAATACTTTTAATTATCAGAAGAAAATGTTTTTGAATGAACTCTTAATGTCATTAATTATTTTTAGATCACTTCAAACCGATTTCGAAATTTTGCATTTTTTTAAATTCTTTAATGTTTTAGTTATATAATTGAAAAATATTTCCAGGATATAAATTATATCAATTATTCCAGTATAAAATATATAACATTTTTACATGTATTGTATACACATACCCATATCCTGTCCTATTTTCAATGTTATTTTAGAAAAAGAATCTTGTTACAAAATGAATATCAAGTATTAGATAGATCAAGTAAAGTTAATGCAATTCGATATAATCTGAAATCTAGGTTTTTAAACAATTTGCATGGTTTTATCTAATAATAAAAAGGCCAAGTTATAGAACACATTGCTGCTCTTTAAAAAATAATGTGTGATCTTACTCCTTATTGTCATTTAAATTTCTTAATTCAAAGTTATATAAAGGAAATTTGAGTGTGGTCACACTTATCTTAACTTCAGATTAAAATCTATGAGCTAGATTATTTAGGCGACAGCAACTAGATTTCAGACATTTGGCAAATGTTATCCTCTTTTTAAATGAGACAAAAAATATGCGAAACAAATGATATTTTTAGAACAATGAGACACAAAATTCTTTAAAACATTATATAATACTTATATAAATGAATGAAGAATTGAATAATTGATTTACAATTTTATTCCGATTTAAGGTCAGCCTTTCTACAACAGCATTGTATGGCTGGACAATAGGACGAGTGAATTAGTGGATCAAATTCTGGACCACATACCTGGTCGTGATCTTAATTGGTTCAAAAGGAAGACCGGTCTTCCAATTTCTACATATTTCAGTGCACTTAAGCTAAAATGGCTCATCAATGAGATTCCAGGCATAAGAGCAGCTATCGCTGAGAACAGGCTGGCATTCGGTACCGTTGATTCGTGGCTGATATGGAAGCTAACGGGAAATCATATGACTGATGTGACAAATGCCAGCCGAACGCTCCTTATGGATATCGAGACTCTTGATTGGGATCCATATTTACTCGACTTTTTCAAAATCAAAAGAAATATTTTGCCGCAAATCAAGGCTTCGTCTGACTATTACGGAGATATCACAAGCGGTCCTCTCAAAGGACTGCCAATAACTGGTAATTAATGATTGCATTAAACATTCGTAACATTCATTGCAGACAAAACATAAATTAACATTTGTTGCGAAATATTGATTACAATCTGATTTTCGTTTTGAAAACAGACAACAATTCCGATAAACTATAAACAGTTTCTTAAAGTCAAGGCTTTTGAATGTCATATCATTTGTTAGTTTAATTAAGTATTTCATAATCCTTTGAATGCTTTCCTTTCCATAGAATTCAGATTATTTTGTTTAAAAATAGATTAACCTTTCACTATCACTAATTATGTTGAATTATCCATTTTAATGAAGTACCAGGAAATGAAACTTAGTATTCATTCAATATTTATATATTCAAATTATATTTAATTATAAAGGTGTTATCGGTGATCAATCGGCCGCATTGGTGGGTCAAAAATGTTTCGCCATTGGTCAGGCAAAGGTCACTTTTGGAACAGGCAGTTTCCTAATACAAAATATAGGTCCTGGTCCAGTTCATGGTGCTCTTAAAGGTGTTTCGAAAGAAGCAAAAACAAAATTAGTGACGACAGTGGCGTATAAATTGGGTTCTCAGCCCGCATGCTATGCACTCGAGGGTAGTGTTGCCATCGCTGGTGCAGCCGTCACTTGGCTCAGAGATAATCTCGAATTAATTCAAAATTACTCCGAAATTGAGAAAATAGCCAAAGAAGACCAGAGCGCTGGAGGACTCTTCTTTGTTCCTGCATTTCAGGGTATTTCCACTAAAATTATACTTTTGATAAAATAATACTAAATGAGAGGTCTGTCCAAATAAATAGGTTTATACGCCCCGTATTGGGACGCAAATGCCACGGGAACGATAATTGGCATTTCACAGTTTAGTAGGAAATGTCATTTGGTTCGGGCAACACTCGAAGGCGTGGCCTTTCAGACAAATGACATCCTTCAGTTGATGAGACAGGACGGTTTAGGGCTTAAAGTTGATGGCGGTATGAGTTCTAACGATCTCTTGTGTCAAATATTGGCAGACATTAGCGGTTCAGAAATAATAAGACCGAAGATGACTGAATCGACAGCTTTGGGCGCAGCAATGGTTGCCGGATATCATTTGGGATACTTTAGTTATCTGTTCAAAGATCCAGAGTCGGACTACGCTTCAGAATCAGACACAGAACAGGTTCCCAAAAGTCCAATGAATGGAAGTGCTTTCGCGAACGTCCACGAAAACACAAATGGTCACTCAGAGCAGGTCCACCCACACACAGCTCCTCCACATATTCGGACATTTAAGACTGCGAACGGATTAATTCGGTCATTAAGCAGACGAATATCATCGAGTTCTTTGACTCGAAAGCTGGAGAGGAGTTTCTCCATTGGCTCCGCTCGAGACCACAAGTTATATATTGACAAAAACTTTGATGTATTTCACCCGAATATGTCTGACCAGACCAGACAGGACAGAATCAATACATGGAGAGCAGCCGTAAGTCGAAGTCGAAAATGGATTCGAGTGGAAAAACAGGAACAGAAAAGAGTTGAATACAAAAGACTGTCTTCTCTGCCATTCATGATATTCGTGTTAACGTCTTTCGGGACATATATTCTGAGCGAAAGACTCTTAATTACATAATTAGTTTATAAATAGCATTGAATTGCATTAGAAATAAATAATAGTATTAATGGAAACACATTCTCTTCAATCAAATTCTCAAAATCATTGACTAATAGTTCGTAAAATCATTTGTAAAATATATTTCAGTCAATAATATACGAAAACATCGAAAAACAAATCAATAATTATCTCTAAATATAGTATAAAATTAATAACAGATTTGATGTGTTTTAACACAAAATAGGTTTTAATTTATTAAATGATAATCGATTTGAGATTAAATTTTATTGCGAAGAATGAGTTGACTCTCATTAGGACTGGAACTAAGAGGAATTCAGATAATCTATTCAAAAGTGTATATTATTTTCTATGAATTTTCGTAATATTTTAACTGTTGTTTGAATTTGAAACTTAGTTTTGAAAGATTCAAATATTTTGATACTTTAATTAAATTTGTTTTTAAACGTTATTTTACTCCGAGAGTTAAACTGTGATGAGAAGAGAGTTAAAAATCCCATTTTGGACAAAAAATGATTAAAATCCAGTAAATATTTATAGGAATAAATTAATTGCGAAACGGCTTCGACTGTAATATATTATGTTAAAAATATTCGTTTGTGTTTACCATTAAAATTGTCGATAATTTTTAGATCATAATAAGTTTGTTTGAAAAGTGCTCTGAAATGTTTTAAAAGATGTTTTTGTGTGAAAAATGAATTCTTGTTTTTATTGTTTAGAAAAAAGTTTTACACAATTTGTTTGGTTTTCAAAAATCTTATGTAAATTGAAGTAAATTTTGTAAAATAGTTATGAATTGAAATTCCATTATATAGTCTATTAATAAATAAATGTCATATCAAACGATGTCATTAATTGTTCGGGTGTTTAACCATTTTGTCAATTCAATTGACTTGACCCTCAATTCATCACTAAATTAATCAAATTCAATAAAATTGATCATTTTAAATTGCAAGAGTTCATTGGATTCTCACCGGGAAAAATTTTGAATTATTTAAATCCCATTAATCTAGTTTTTTTTTCATTCAATGGTGAAAAATGAGCTTGATAGCTACTATTCTTCACAAATTCTTGAATCAAGAATCTTGGAATTTGATCTCAAGAATTTGAAAGCTTACAGCACTCTCTGTTGAGCTGTATTTAAACTGAGACATTTAAAACTCATGTAAAACAAAAGGGCGTAAAACTAACACAATTAAACAGATAAATAAGGGAATACCTAACCATTAGTTATGCCTTTTATTCCTTATTTACTATTTAAGTGTCTTTAAAATACCAATGTTTTGGTTGAAAGACTGATATTTCAAAATCTTGGCTTCGCTTCTGATAAGTGATAATTTAATTCCGCATTTTATTACTCAATTATTATGAGATAGTATTTCAATAAAGTAAACTAGGTTCATTTTTATGCAATTTAGCAATGAGTACAGTGACTCAAAATGGTCTGAATTTTATCCAAAATTAATTGAATAATTTATTGAATTTAAACTCTTCCAGGTATTGATGATTATCGGGTCCTCTCTATCCAGAGTCATGTTGTGTCCGGATATGTGGGCAATAAAAGTGCTGTATTTCCACTTCAGGTAAAGTGGTCTGACATATGTATTAAGAATTTAATCATAGATAATGATGATGACCATTCTGACCATGATCATTTTGAACATTAGGTGCTGGGCTTCGAAGTGGATGCTATAAATTCTGTGCAATTCTCGAACCACACCGGATATAAACACTGGTCCGGACAGGTGTTGGACTCTAACGATTTGAAGTCACTGTTTGATGGTTTAGTCAAAAATGATTTACACAAACGCTATACACATATTCTGAGCGGTTATGCCCGCAATCAGTCATTTCTGGAGACCGTCGCCGAAGTGATCAAAACCGTCAAATCCGTTAATCCGAATGCTTTTTATGGTATTTAATACTCATTTGAATTATATCTTCAGTAGTTTTCTTCAGAGGCCTTCCATTGATATGATAATCATTTAAAGGGAAAAAAATATAGCATTTCTTGGAAATTATCAAATATTATGAAAGAGTCTCTCAATTAATGGGAAGGAATGTCGCTATTTATCTGTGAAACTGATTTATAGCCTTTAATTTGAATTCAATGTCATATAAACTGAGATTAAGTTTCGATAAAATGCTTTTTTAAACAAAATTTTACAAAAAGTTATGAAATGCTATAAAATTTCAAAATAAGGTTTCATTTAATTCAAACAATAATTATAAGGAATCAATAATTTCTTATCAATAAACTATATGAACAAATTAGGGTAGGGTTGGGGAGGATAGGCTTCTTAGATTGTTTTCCTTTAATGTCTTCCCTTTAATCAGATATTTAATTGTAATTTGTTTTAGTTTGCGATCCAGTGATGGGAGACAACGGAAAACTGGTAGTGATTTCATCAAATGATCCCTTTTTTCAAAAAAATATTAATTTATAATTTGTTTGATGAACAGTACGTTCCGGCAGAGCTGATGCCAGTGTACCGTGATACTATTATACCTATGGCTGACGTCATTACTCCAAATCAATTTGAAACGGAGTCAGTTTACAGACAAAACTATTTTTGTAATTCAAAATTCAATTTGTTTTCATTTGAATAGACTGTTGACAGGCATTACCATAAAGAATGATTCGGATGCCATCAGAGCTATTGATGCGCTTCACTCGAAAGGCATTCCAACTGTTGTGATATCGAGCAGTGATTTGTCCAAAAGTGAGACCGAATTGGTGGCCATTGCCAGCAGTCGAGCCAAAGGGAAGCGACAATTAGTCAAAATAGTGATACCTCGACTCAACGCCACATTCATAGGGACGGGTGACTTATTTGCCGCTCTTTTCATGGCGTGGTTTACAAAAACCAATTACGACCTGAAGACTAGTTGCGAGAGAACTCTCTCTACACTCCAGGCTGTGCTCAATAAGACATATGATTTCGCCACCAAACAAGAGGGCGGAACTAATTTGTCCAAAAATATTGAGTTAAGACTAATTCAAAGTCGGACTGAACTCGAAGAACCCAAAACTACTATTAAAGCCACGGATCTGTTGGCAAATAATTAGCAAATATTAGTACAATTACATGTTATTCTGAGTCTAGGCTTCAGGTGTGAGTCTGAGCACTCACTCTATGTTAGACTTCAATGAATTTATTGATAAATTGAGTATTTATTCGGATCTCAAAGTTTATATTAATTTTTAATTCAATTGTTTTTAAATATATATTTGTTTTAATATTTAAGAGTTTATTAGAGAAGGATTTCCTCCAACTCTTATCCATATCTTAGGAAATTGATTGATTGTATTTGTGGTTATTCTGTGCCTAAAAAACGTCTTCCAAATGATTAGAATTTAAATATCAAATAATATAAGTCTTTCAATAATTAATAAGATTTTAATTAATTTTATTTAAACTTAAAAAAGCATTGATTTGTTGTAAAAGTGGTATTTCATAACCTGTTGAGCATGAAGTAGGAGTTATTGATTAAGAGATAAAGAGATCAATGAAAAGGGCATAACGTGTACACACATTTGAGTTTCAAAAACAGATGAAAATTATAAAATTTCAAGAATTAATTCTTTGGTATAGAAATGACTTATCTGTGAAAGTAATCCTCGAAAAGAAATGACTAAAATCGTAATAAAAACGAATGAAAACAATAAATATTGAAATTATTATAAAAATAATTAAAATATAGAAAATTATTTCCTTTTCTCTGCAGAACTCCTTTGAAGTGTTTCGCCATTCTGTCCAAAGCTCTTGAATCTGGTCATGAGTTTTGCAGGTGAATGTGACAGGCCTTGAATGTAAGACACAACTATCCCGACAACCATAGGCTCCAATAAGGCCTGAGTCGAAGCGACTGATACCAGCCTTTTCAGCAATAATGCCGGTAATGAACATATCGTCGATATCGTAAAAATAGTCCGAATAAGTATTAATAGCGCTGACCATTGCTTTTGTAACAGAGCCGGCCATCAGGTATGCCGGACCATTCATATAGGTTGGGTAAACATCAGATGGATAGTACTTTTGCGAGTAATACCACTTATTCGTAACTGCTCTCTGAGGGCTGATACCCATTAATCTCTCGCCGTGAATACCCCTTTCAAATGATCCTAACTCTTCTAATAATAATTCAATGTTAACCATAGCGTCGTCATCAGTCTTGAGAACATTCTTAATATCAGAGCACTTCTTATCAATCCATCGAAGTATAGAAATTGCTTTTAGTGTTATGTTATAGTAATTGTCAATAAACGCAAATTGAAGGATATCTTTGTACTCTTTCGCCTCTTCTTTCAACATTTGATCCACACCTGGACTGCCATTCAAACCAAAGGCAAAATAGACGCTAACGTTGAAACTTTTAGCGACATTAACCCACGTTTTTCTTAATGTTTGTCTCTTCTCAAAGTATTGACCACTTGTTTGCGCTGAAGAATGAATGAAAATAGCGATCGGTTTCTCAGTATTACACGATTTTTGATCGATTATCACAGTATTAGTTAATTTTAGTTCTTCTTTGTTGTGGACATACTTTCTTTTTGGCTGATTTTCTTTAACAGGTTTTCCTGTAATTGGTTTTGGGAGTATTTTACCCCTGAAGCTGGAAAAATGATCCTCACTCAAAAAGTATAAAAATGCTGGAAAAGTGATGCAAAACATCGAGATAAATAGCATACGTAAAGAACAAATCATTTTTAAGACTTTTATCGAGATATGACCGAAAATCAGGAAAATAATTATTAAATTTCATCGCATATTATTAATATATGTATGACTTATATGATATAAGTTATATCACAAATAAATTGGTGCATAATAAAAGTTTCCAATAGTTGCCATGGTGAACAAATCGAAATTCGTTAATAGTGCCTTGCACATGCAGGATCCTTTTAAGTAGCAAACAATAGTGATATACAACACAAAGGGAATGAAGATTTGGAACAAATGAATAAATTTAGAGCTCAGCACAACTTTCTCTGAATAAAACAACTTTCTGAGAGGTATAGGAGAGGCCGGCGTTGAAATTAGTCTAAATTTGACTCAACCCTCGACTTCCCACTTAAGTGTCTACCAATGAAGCCTTGAGTATAGCCATGTTTTAACTTAATCTTTCGAAGTTGTCTTACATTCACAAACTTGTCCTTGGTTTATTTTTGCAAATGTTAATAACACGTTAATGCGAGCGATTATAAATCAATTTTAAGATTCACTCGTTTAGACATATTTCAAGTGATTCCACAAATAATGAAATACATTGAAACAAAATCATCGTTTCTATTAATCACTAGAATATGAATAGAAGTAAATCTTTTTATTATTATTATATAAACTTTGAAATGTTATGCAATTATTTGTAAGGAAATGACATAAAAATGTAATCAAATAACAATTCATTATTTCCATAACAACTTATTTTATATTTCAATTATTAAATGGAAATAACAAAAGATATACAAAAGTGTATATCACCAATAGATGCGAAAATAGGCTTAGAGAAAATGTCCTTGATAAATTCAATAAAATCAATAAATTCAATTAAAAAAAACTTTTATCCTAAATTAAAAACGCATTATTGAACGATTGAATGAAAGCAAAATTAGTATGATAAATAAATGTTAATGAATCACATTCAGTAAATATCACATTCAGGCATAAAAACCGCAAATGAAAGAAGCGAAACAAATGACAATAATTGCAAAACTATTATTAACTGAACGCCAAAGAGGAGTCTCTTTAATAGAATCGGTGCCTTTCATGACTTCCTTGTCTTTGTTTATCATTTGATCGTTGAATATATTTTGGGAATCAATGCAACAAACATTAGACACAATCTTCGCCTTTGACTTTTTCATTGCATTCTGTTCTGAATCTTCTTTAGATTTGTTTAAATTGTTATCAGTCGAGGCCTCATCGGTCCCAAACTTTTCACTAAATCTTGAACTATATGTCAATCGATTTAACTATAAAATCAAAATTAATTTACAATTCATTGAATTCAACTATAATTCAGACCTTATTCTCATCGATCGGATCAGTTAATAAACTGATGACAACAGCAATAATAGCAGTAATTATGAAGAGTATTGTCCCGAAGTGCCAGTAATGAAGTTTTGCAATGAAAGGTCGAGTATCTGATTCGCCAGAAGCACAGGTGGGCACAGAATATACAAATTCCATTATAAATCTTAGTAACCCTATTACCAGTCCCACCATTAGAGACCAAAATGCACCTTTCTCATTTATTCGATTGTAGAAGACGGCCAAAACATAAACTGCACAGACAGGAGGCGCAAAAAATGAGAAAATGCTTTGGATATAATGAAAGAGTTGACTTTCGTGAGAGGCCTGAATGATTGGAATCCATAATATGCTGATTGACATCGAAACTAATACAAAAACTCGACCGATGATAACCAGTTCCAGTTCTGAGGCCTTTCTTCTAACTCTTGTATAAAGATCGAGAGTGAAGATTGTGGAGGCGCTGTTGAATATGGATGTGAGTGAACTCATGAGGGCAGCGATCATCACACTCAACATCAAACCCTTCACTCCTATTATTGATTAAATGATAAATAATTTGCAAATTGTTTTATATAAAACCTCTTGGCATTAGTCGCAGAACCAGAAGAGGATAGGCCAGATTAGAACAGCCTGCCTTTGAGCCACATATTTCTTGACATTTATCTGGATTAGAGCACCCTACCTCATCTAAATCCGAATAGCACATAAAAAACATTATTCTCTTTGATAAAGATATGTCATAAAGACTGATATATACTTGGCCATAAGACCCGAGCAGTCATTCCCGTTAAAACAATAAGAAATACACTGAAAAATTTGAGGAATGCACTGAGAGTACACCCGGCCTTTGCGTTCGACACATTCTTAGCGGACAAAATTCTTTGAACTGTTAGCTGAATATCAAAACATTGTATTAATGTCTTAAATAATTTGTTTTTAGTAATAATAACCTGATTTGTACACCAAAACCAAACGGCAGATATGGTCAGTCCAAACAACACACCTGTCGATGGCAGCTCGGAATCAGTTGGAGGTCTGAGCAAATTCTTATAGTATTTGTTGACAGAACTGCAAGAAATACAGCTTTCGTTCATTGGATTGCAATTGTTTTTATAACC
>JAQIXD010000493.1:0-25788 GCA_034699985.1 Minunthozetes semirufus
TCTCTCTCTCTCTCTCTCTCTCTCTCTCAAACACACACACACACACACACATCATAAGCACTACACTCTTGAATGGAAAGGTGTTGAGGATAACGACCCGCGGCATAAGTTTAAGCCTTTAGGACTTTATTGAAATTAATAATAAATAATTGCCCGGAGTTTTGTTTCTCCTTGTTTTTCAATGTGGCCGTAGCTTTGAATGTGAGAATCGCTCAAATAGTCTTCAGTCTGTGTGAGCTTTTGATATGCAGTAAATATATATAAACAGTAATTATATAACATTATATTAATGAGTAGTTTCTATAGTTTTTGTTCTCTTAATGATTGAGACAAAAATCAAACCCTTTTAAGACTTAAAGGCTTTTGAGACGAATAAGAGGTAATTATTGCCATCAATTGGTGTAATAAACGGCAATAATATGTCTTTAATACGATTTTTGGTGTTTTAAGCATAACTTAAATGAGTTTCAGAAGAATCCCAATTTATTTAAGACATCGGTTGTACTTTTGATGAGTTCTTCCTTATATTTGAAAATAGTTGCGTCGCGTGTAGTGTAGGCACGAAAGTCTTTGCAACTATTTTTAAGGGGTCCGACACAGTCTTTTCGGTAGTGTTGCAGATGTGCTAAGTTTGTGCCGATTGAATATGTAGTACACGAACCAAAACAATTCAGTGGGAAATGGTTGTGAAGGGATACCACTCTCTCCGTATTGTGAAAGCACTTGACATACTGTCCCGGTTTTGTATAGTTCTTGGATCGGTATACATGTTGTAGCATGTGCAAATACCGGGGTATTCCCGGCTCGTGCTCTGTATGCTTCATCTGTTCCTCTCCAACTCTTAAGTCATCGAGAAAGTAGACATTCCTCACATTATAACTGGCGCGGGTGTAGTTCTTCTCAGCCAAAGACAGCTTCTGGACTTCAGCCATGAGCTCAGACCAGTTATGGTGAGCAATTGGCATAATTATCTCATCGATGTCCAGAAGAGCTAAATAATCATAACTATATAAATTTCGATACAAACAGTCGTTATAAGGGATCAGTTCGTTCTGACGCTTGTGAGTCAATTTGTTTTTAAGGTAAAGATGTCTAAACCCGGGAAGATTGGGCTGATTTCCCGGAAGAGTAATTGTAGTTTTATCAACCATTCCCTTCTCTTGATAATAGTTCAACACTTTAGTAATGTTTGGATGAGCCTCCAAGTCATAGAGGAAGACCTTTTTGGCGCCTAATATGCGAAGCATTTCAATCCATTCGACTAAACGAACGCTGAGATCTTCGTGCAAAAAGTCCAGTCCTTTGACACAAACAGCGAAATCTTCCTTAACTTTCGGCCGATTGTTATAAACTCTTAAATTATTAGTGGCTTTACTGCACTGGTCGTACACCAGGGATACTGAGTCAGGAGACATCTCTTTAGGAAAGCCTTTGATTCGTGGGATTTTGCAGGTAATGATGTAGGGTTGAAGCACACCATCCCTATAGTTACCCCATTTGCTATACCATCCATAGACATAAGTGGCGGGTGATATGACAGGCATTGATATCTTGTCGAACCACAGTTGACAGTATGTGGGCGGAGGGTTCACTTTATCGACCATCGCTAGGATACGGACCATAGCGAGAGGTCCGCCTCTCCAACGGTCATCAAAATAGGCACCGTATAAATAGTATGTGCCGTTAGGTGTGGCCATTCTTTGCCAATAAATATTATTGTAGTCGAGTTCATAGAGATTAGGAAACTCTACTTTACACGACTTATTCGGTCCACTATTTAGGACTTGGTTTTTGACCACTTTTTGTGTTTTTCTCAGTTTAGCCCAATAAGTGAGGGGTAAATTTGAATTATTCGCCAATTTATTAAGGATTTCATTTTCACTCAGTTGTGGAGAGTTGTCGATCTGAGGCTCGACATTAAAAAACTTGGAGATATCGCCGTCGACCCCATTTTGGTCAGCTTTTGAGTTGGGTGTCGTCACCTTTGCAGTGGTGACAGTGACCAGAAAAGCGGACGCGTAGTCTAATGGCACCTTTTGAAGCAAACCCCTGACCTGAGACGCATGACTATCGACATAGTCTAGGGATCCGTCGCTCTGATAGTTTGTGGCAAAACGAAAGACCAAAAAACAAACGCATGTCCAGAGAAAGACAAAGTATATGAGCCTCTTATAGGCTCGGGTCGGCACTAATGGCATTAAGTAATTAATCATTTTCTAAACGATTGCACACTAATTAAGTTCAATGAAGTCCTACAGTTGAACATCACATCAAACACTTGAAGAGCGCTGACCTAAAAATATTGAAGAAAAAGAAGAAATTCCTTTAAATAAAGTTTCGTTTTTCATCTTTTTTATTCATTCATTTAATCTTCTCATCCATTAATTTATTCAGAGCTCTGTTATCGATATACTTGTGATTCAAGTAAATGAGGATTATTTTGAGTTTCCATTTCATTCAAATCTCATACAATTGAATGAATGCCTGATTTGTATCTGAGTTTCAATTGTCTGATCAGAAAAAGTGATATCAAATCCAAAATAGAAATAATTTTATGAAACGATATTCAGATTTCACGAAAAGATTCCCCAAAAAGAAGAAAAATATGAAAAATAATAACAAAAGCGATAATAAAATAATATTATAATTGAGTTGTTATTAGAATAAAGAATATAATTAAACTCAATGAAAGTCATTCTTAAATATTTGTTTTCATACTTCTGGCGAGAGGTCTGATCATAGGTAGAAGAGAATGTGGTACCCATTAACCCATTTCTTCAAATTCATTATTGTTTTGATCATTTAATCCCGAATTATCTTTAATGAAGTGTTATTTAAACATTTGTTATGACAATTATGGAAATTCTATTATTTTAATAGTCGTGGGATCTGTCTCTCATAACCACCAAAAATACACAAAAAATTGAGTCATTCTTAAACTTTCTTTCTATTAATAGTAAAAAAGCAAATCAAAAGAAACTAATTTCTAAGACATTAAGTTTTTATCTTTAATCCCTGGTTTGATAATTTGAAGAATTATTCTATGAGACTAATGCTAATCACTTGTCATACAATGAATGGACAGACATTAAGGAACAGTCTTTAGTAATGGGCGAAAGATTAAGGATGGTAAAAATGGTAAAAATGGTAAAAATAAATCTTCCATTTATTTCATGCAATAAACTAAATGAGTAAATATGACCGTAACGTCGATTACACCCAAAACAAAAACACATTTAAATGATTGGCAAAAGTTTGTTCAGAACTCAAAACTCGAACCAATTGTCATAAAACATTGAAAAAAGATTAAAATCGTGATTAACTATATCTAATTTTGATCAGTTGTCAACCAAATAGAACGAATTCAAGAATTTAACTATGAATTGAATAATAGAAGAATAAATCAGATCAAAAAACAAAAGTACTCCGACTATAAAGGCTTTAAAATATATTTCGATATATTATTGTTAATTCATTTCAATATTAAAAATGACGGAAACGTCTAAACAATGGATGAGAAGAGAGTTTAGTATTATTTGTGATAACTATAATCAATAAAACTTATTATTATTAAGAAAATAGAGTGTAAACTGACTCGAAATATAGAGTATCTAATAATACATAATAATAATCCTATTTATTCATTAGGATCACCAAAATAACGGAACGAGTTCTCAAAGAATAACATGAATTTTCATCACAACTAAAATATTATTGTATTTCTCTAAATAACAAAAATAATAATAATATTATATAATATTTATGAAAACCTCCTAAATATAGCTTTGATTTCACATTATTTTATTCAAAGGAGGGCTCAAATCACAGAATTTTAAGTGTATTGATCTCCTCTTTAGAAGTAATAACAATATTTTTGGGCAGTAGTGGAGGTAGTAATAGAAGCGGTGGCAGTGATGGCAGTGATCGCTAATATTATTCAAGTGTAACCTTTTCTCGTATTTCTCCTCAAAAGGAGTGTAGAGTTTGTTCTCCTCTTTACCGTATTTTCTTACAAAAAAGATCATCAGTTTACCAATAAAAGTGGTTTAAAACTAGAAATTCACATAAAATATGTCATAATTGGGTGATTATTAGCTAAAAATTATCTCTTAAAATGTTATCTCAACAGTAATTATATATACATAATACAAGAAAATAGTTAGAAGTTTAAATCAAATTTGCTGGTCTTATACGTAAAATCTCTAGATTGGTTGATCTTATACCTTCATATATTTTCAAAAGTCTTAAAATCTAGAGAATTTAGATATAAGACCAATCCATACACGTATGCCAAATACATGTATGGTGTTTTATGTTCGGAAATGCGGTACTTTTAATTAAAACTTTGAAAACCATAATATAAGTGATTATTAGAGATATAGACAAAGAATAAGACAAACCAGTGATGAATGAGAAGACAAAAAACTATACCAAAAGATAGAGTGATTTGTTGGCTCTTCTTCTATTTGGTCGACAGAATTACTAGTGTTTCGCCAAAATAGTATTCATCAGAGGATTGAAAGTATGGCTTCACACAGGATTCAACGTCACACAAATCACTGGAACGTGTCCGACAACTATTTGAACATTTTTTTTCATATCAGTGGTCAGACGGAACGGAATCTAAAATTTCTTTTTGAGAAGACTTTTACTTTTGATAGTTGTGTTCTTTCCCTTAAAACCAAATATTGTTTTATTTTTATTATTATATTTATTTTTTTGGGAAATTCACTGATTTCTCAATTGAAACACTCGTTAAGAGTTTTTAATTAACTCACAAATTGTATTTTGAAATACATTTAATTAAAAGGAAGAAAATAAAAGTTTTATTATTATTTGGAAACAATTAACCAACAATTTCCAAGTTTTGCCATTAATTGCAAGAAATGTTTGCTTTTGATTGAGACATAAAACACAGTTTAGTAATACATAAAACATAAAAATGCTTTTAAACACAACTTTCAATTGTTAACAACAATGGGCTCAAGTTTTTTTGCCGATAACTTATGACCCAAAGTTTGATTGATTAATATGAGTCTGGAGTTTGTGTGCAGAATAACTGGCAGAAGGGAACTGATTTGCCCCAACTCTTCCTACAACTACCAAAACAAGAATATTTAACGCCTGATCTGTCGATTTGGTACATCTGAAAGCCTTTCGTTTCAATCAATAGACAAATGAAATATATTATCGATTGTGAGATGTTTTGCGAACAAAACGACTAATATTTCAGATTTATTGACGATTTAATGAATGGCATAACTAATCAAATGACAAAAAATATGTTTTATGTCGTTTTACGTCGCATTCAATTTATGAATACTTAATCTTCAGCAGACTATTGGCAACATAAATGTCAATTCATAAATAAATTAAGACCAACTCTGACCAAAAACCATTGATTTATGTCAAATACATTGCAAACATCAAAATCAGTACTGAATGGAGAAAATGTCAAAAATAGTTTGGTTTAGTTTCAAACAAACATTATGTGAAACTCATTTTGTTTTGCTATAAATTAAACTAAAAGTTTCCCAAAAGACTTATAAAACAATAAAATAAAATCTTCTTTTAATAGACAAAGAAATTTGTATAAAATTAATTCAACTAATTTGTGATTCAAAGAATTATTTTTAGATATTAATCGCAAAATGAATTGTCTTCAAAGTGGAGCGAAATAAGTCGGCATTTCTTTTAATACAGAAAACAATAAATTTAAACGAATATAAAACTCAATGAATGAATATATGGATGAAATGCTTATAAGAAATGCAAATAATCTCAGAGTATATGGTATTCATTGTTCTCCTAATGATTTTGTTCTTAATTGTCACTCAAATAATCCTTTTATTATATCTGATGTTTATTAATAAGTAATTATATTCTCACTTAATATTTATGAAAAGAAATTTCTGCGAAATATTTGAATGATTTTTGTGTTAAACAAAACTATAAATCAAATGAGAGGTGATGGAAGTGCTATAGCACAGACTCGATTCTGCCCAAAAGTTATTTTAATTGCAGTCAATTAACTCGAAATAAATAACTGAGTGAAAAACAAATTGAAAAAATGATTGAATGATTAAAAAGAAATAAAAAGAAAGTTTTTGGTTACCATAGGATTACATGTCTTTTTAATCGGAAAGATTGAGATGATATCTGACAACCAAATGACAAACCGTTACATACAGTCCTCGTATCAAAAGACAGACTTCAATCAAAAGAATAAGATCTTAGAATAGATATGTTTGGAGACAAACAAAACAATTAAAGTCTTGAATTTCAATTCTTCCCAAACTATTTGAGTGTTTTATATGTTTTCTAAAAATTACCGAAATATAGAAAAACGGAAAATATTTTTCTTGTTATATCTAAAAAAAGAATTTGTAACAGAAATTGGGTGAAAATAGTAATAATTGATGTTATATTTATTTTTTTAAATTTAAATTTAGTTTATTTCTATTGAAATATAATCCAAATGTTAGCATAAAATTTTGTGAACTTAAAAGAAAAGCTCGTTTGAGGCAAATATAGAGAAATTGATTAATCATAAATTCATAAAACTGGATGTTTTAGTAGTGTTTGAGTTTCACTGAAAACACAATTTTGTTCACAAGAAAATGCAATCAAAAGCAAAGCACCAAAAGTACCAAAAGATTATAAAATGCAATTCAAATCACAATAAACTAAAATCGATGTCATTTCAGTCTTTTATTTCCAAGAATTCAATAAGAAATGAGATTTTCTTCGAAGAGAAGAGAAAAGTGGATCGAATTATGAAGAGTTTTATGAAAAAATGGTTTAACATTAATCTGTTTGTAGATGAAACTGAGACTAACTCCCGGGCGTAACACCAAAAGAAATTCAGAGCATTTCCACATCCATTACAATACTTGTGCTCTCAAATGAATGTATGGCAAAAAAGCCTAAATATGTCAATACTGTGGGAAGAGAGAGGAAAAGGCGTTTTCTTATTCATAAAGAATATATTTTGGCAAAAGACAAACAAACGGTATATACATTTGAAATGAAAAATATTTGATCGAAAATAAAGAATTATATAAATCATTATAAAAACCCTTTTTTTCATTCACCTCTACATCAAAGACTCCCAAAGATTCGGATCAAAGAATATTTTCTCAGTCTTTTCAATAGATTTCTGTTTCCACTCATTATATAAGAGATGAGAAAACTTTTATATCTCTATATTAAATAAAATCTTATATTTCAACAAAACTTAGAGATAAAGTCGGACTAAAACGCAAATACAAATATTGACTGATTTTTTTCTTTTGAACATTTTTTAATATTTCCAAACCTGAACTCAATATCAAGAGATTAGCGAAAAAGTGTTATTTCTGTTGACATTGCGAAACAATTTTGACTTTCAAACAGACAATACTTGAGTAATATAGGCTTTGAAAATCAAATTCAGTGATAATTAAGTTAATAATTGATAACTGATTTGTTTTGTTGACAAAACCGATGACATGAATAATAAATTATTTGAAAATTCAAGCGAAACATCAAATTAATTAAAATTAATGAAATGAATGTCTGCCTGAATGTCGAAAAAAAAGGCAAAAAACAAAAATAATTAGCCAAATGAAAGGGTGCGGCTCTCAACCCGACTGTTCTTTACATTTCAGTGTAGAGCACTGGAAAGGCATTCGGAAATTGTATTTTTAAGATATCCAGGGGTAAAAAGTGATAAAATTCTTCTCTTGTTTTGAATTAATTATAAGTGATAGAGAGCCACAAAACTCATCCATCACTTCATAATTAATTTGATTGAAATCCAGAAAAATTTTTTAGTAAACATCTCTCAAGATATCGAAGTAATTATTTTCAATAAATGGATTCTTTTTATTATTATTATTGTTTCCATCTGTTTCTCTGATGTTTCTCTAATGAAAAAGACGGCCGTATTTTAGACCCGGTCTAAGGAAGTGCTCTATCGCTGAATTGCAAAACATTTTTCTTTACTCAACAAATATATTAAAAGAAAATATAAATCAAAAGAAATTATAATTTTTTCTTTTGATTAAACATTTTTAACCCAAACAGACGTTTCATGTTTTTTAGCGGAACTCAAAATATCGTTAAAAATAGAATAAAAATTACAATTAATTCTCCAAATCTGGTCTCAAATCTTGGACTTGAAAGGTATGAAAGCCTTAAAATGCTTGAAATAGTAATGTATTCTAATCTGCAGTTAATATAATCTGATTCGCATTCAAAGTTCATTCGGCAGAAGAGAAATGTCATCAAATGTAATATTCGCAGTACTTAGAGGTATGACTGCACAGTCTGTACTTGGATTGTCGTTAAATTTATGGAATGACGTTATTATAAGACAAGATGTGAGGTAACTACTGATGTAGAGGAATGGTTAACAACATTATAATCACTTCTCATGACTGAAATTTTCATTACTCATTGTTTTAGCATTAATTTCATCTAAAAGAGTGGCCCAAAACTAAAGGGATGTGTAGTTCAAGGATCTAATCTTACGAATGAAATGAATAGCGTTTCTCAAGATTAACAACAAATGACAAAAAAGAAATTTGAATTCAAGTACAACCACTTCATGTGTTCAATGGTTTCGCTGATCAAAAATAAATAGATTTTTAATGCAATGATATTTCGAAATACATATAATGGGATGAAATTCATTGAATATAATGAGGAAGTTATGGATTATTCATAACTTATTTTTAAATTTTAGACAATTCTATACATTCTATAAATGATTTTTAGGTTAGCATTGATTGTAATTCTCAGTTCAATAACTAAAAACAAGTCTTTATATGCGAACCAAATTATTTTCTATTGATATTTAAGGCAAATATTCAGTTATATTCGAAATAAACCCGAATTTTTGGGCAAATCCTTAATTGGGTTCAAAATAAACTGAACAATATTTAAATAATTTTATTTTCTCAGAGGTTTTACACAAAATGAAAGACAATCAATTGAATGACAGGTCAATTAAGTGCTCGATTTTTCTGTACAAAGGAATCAAATTATGATAATGAAGTCCACAAAAGAAATTTTCAAATATTAAATCACAAGATTTGTAATTCAAAGATATATAATAAGATATATAAAAGATATGAATTAAAGGATAGAATTCATTTAATTGAAGCGTGAATTTCAAGTGAATTCCTCATTCAAAGTAAAATAATTGGATTCCGATTATTCAAAATCGAGTGAATCTCTTGTAATTTAATTGAGTTTCATTAATTTTCTCTAAAGATATTTCATTCTTAGTTTACAACAAACTCTTATTGAATTTGCAAATTAGTTTTCAGAGAATTTTTTTCAATAATTTATTCCAATAAATAATATATTTTCTGTTTTATCAGAACTTCCATTAGTTTTAATCCGAGTTAAATATCCATTCATTAAAATACGTTTAGAAACTAAATTATAACTAAACGTAAATATTTATTATGTCTAATGGAGAGGGAATAACCAAGTTTATAACTAATAAAAGAGATTATTTTTAATGGAAAAAAATTAAATCCTTTTTGTATTTTAAGTAAATTTAAAGTGAAGTCAATTTTGATTTTATTTACTTAACCTTTAATATTGTATTTCAGTTGAGTTTTAATGAAAAAAGAGAGACTGTGCTCATCCCCAGACATCTCGATATGCAAATCACAAATAATTTATTTATTCAATTCGTAATATTTTTATTTGTGAGTAACCAAGAAGTGATTCATCACATTTTTTTTCATGAAATCAATAAAAATATTTGGAAGGTTTCTATAGTTAAGACTTGAGATTTAGAGATAAGGATTAGATCTGATTTTAGTGATACTCATGAATACAAATTACAGATATTATTCCGAGTCATGACTTTTGTAATTGTTTTTTTAAGTCAAAAATATAGTCAAAGAGAAGAGTAAGAAATCGATTAAAAGTTTGTTTTGAAGCTTTTCTTATAAACAAATACTTACGGATTAGAAGCGAATCCAAAGAATTATGACTTTAATAAAAGATTTCAGAAAACGATTAAATCAATTCCTTAACGAAGAAAACAATAATTTTTTAAACATTTGTCGTAAAACTGAACTATTGATGCGAACAAACAAATGAATTGTTTTTAAAAGAGATTCGTTTAACTAATTTTGAAAAACAATTTCATTGAATGGTTTGTAGAAAATTATGATCAAAATTATTATGAAATGATCGCAAAAATGTAAGAAACCCTCTAAAATCGCATCTCTTAAAACACAATACTTGAGCTCACTTTCGACTCAACGGAGTACTTCAGTTTGGAGTTGTGTTTACTTTTGCTTAGAATCGATGCCTTTTAATGTAATTCAAATATAATACAAGACTTGAATTTTGAAACATAACTAAATGAACCGGAAGGAATTGATACTCTCTTCTTATTAAGAATATGACATCAAATATACTTTCTTTTGTCTCAATTATTCCTCAAAAGAAAAAATATGAATAGAAGTGATCGTAAAGAATATACTTTTACTGATAAGACATAAGAAATGAAGATTTGCATTGAATTTAGTTCTCATTTCTTGTTTTGTCATTCAATGCCTTTTAATAAAAGTCTTTCCAAATGAATATTCATTAATGAAATGAGAGTTTCTCTATAGAAAAGTCGATACAAATATATTATTTTGTTGTTTAGCTTTTCCTTTAGCTCAGCCTTTTCTCAGTCTATGATTTCCTAATTTTTTTGTCAAAATAATGGAAATTCAAAGAAAAGGGTTTATGAGTTGTGAACTTTTACCACTTTTTAACGACAGACAACTAGTGAAGAGTTTAAAATAACTTTAAACCGACACAAGTCGAGTGTCAATTGACAGGAATAATGTTCTTAAGTTAACTAAGATTCTTAACATTTGTCTATTAGTTTCTCATTATATAAGGATTGTATTTAAATGTTTAAAATGTATTTCCGGTTCGAATCTAATAATGAATATTTGTCGTGAAGTGTCCGCTCTTTTGACGAATTATGACAAATCTTTTCTCATAAATATCTTTTGTAAGTCTTATGAAAATCAATCTCAAGAGAACTTTCGAGTTCTGCAGAGAATCATATTTTTGCGAATAAAAAGTCAGAATATCTGTGAATATCTTATTACTGAAGGATTTATTATACTTTACTTTACTTTTCAGTTCACTGAAATTCAATGAATATTTACTTTTTCCGCATCAAAAACATATTTAATGATTTTTAAAATGAAAAATTATGAAAACATTTTATGCTTTTTGAGAGAAATTTTTACAATTTGTGAATATCTCACCGATTGGGCCATTTATAAGGCATTCTTTGATCTTTTGTTAATATCTTATAATTAATTTTCATGGCTTTAATAAAAGAGAAGTAATTTGTAATTATTTGAAAGCCTCACTAATTAGCAGAAAATCAGTTTTGTTTTTATTTTTAATATATTTTTAGTAATATTTAGTAATAAAATGCTTTAATTAAATGAATAAATGAAAAAAAAAGAAATTTTATGTAAATTTAATTTTAATTTTTGAGTTGTGTTCAACTTTTAATGCTTTATTTGATTTGTTGTGTAATTCAATAAATTACTATTCATTTGATAAGACTTTTGTGATAACACTTTCTAAATGTATTCTAAATTTGTATTAATTTCTAATATTAAACTTAATGTCAGATAAATTATTAAAATATAAGACACTCTCTTATCTTTTTATAACACTTTAGTGGCACTAATTCAGAGCAAATTCATTAAGAAAACATTCACTTTGAAGAACCACTTCTAAGTGACCCATAATCCTGTGTTTTGTCAAATTTTCAACAGGTTTTTGTCTAAAAGTCGACTCACATAATCAATTTTATTTTTGTGTTGTACTCAGGGGACAGTCATATTATATAATATACATCTATTATTAACCCTCATCTGGAATAGAGAGGTAGGAGTCGTTAAACTAATGTTTAATTCAATGTTTATCCTCTGCATCGAGAGATCACAAATCAATACAATAGTTTACTGTAGAAGTACTGAACGAACTCTTGAGAAATTATCTTAAAAAGGATGCCATTAATTGGCAAACAAGTCATGAATGTCCGGCGAAAGCAAATATTCTAATTATTTTCATTCCTTTTTAAGTATATAATAACACGAACTTCACTCGACTTACTTATGAATAATTGGTTTACATTTATTGTAAATCATTTGGTAATCGACTTAATTATTATTTTCCATTAGATCTTAATGAGAGCTCAAACCGACTCTTATCCGCTCCCAAAACGTTTTAAGTCTAGACTTATGAGAGTTTCAAATAAATTTATTACTAAGAAATCGAATATTTTAATCATTTGTAATGATTTGTGACAATCATTTTCAAACAAAATATATTTATTAACGAGAGATAGCCAACAGAGAATAGCCAACAGAGAATAGCCAACAGAGAATAGCCAAGTGAGTAAAGCCAAAAAAACTCCAATTCCGAAATTCCCTGAGATATTCTGCAGAAATTAGGCCCAAATTGTCCCTTATTTTAAGATATTTTGTTAATTTTATTTAGCGTTAATACTGCGTTAGAGCCTTTAATTTCAAATAAAATGGACCCCCCTTTCAAATTCAACATAATTTTGCCATTCTATTCCTCTGTAAACACCCCTGAGAAGACTGGGCTAAGTTTGCTAACTAAGTAACTAATGTTTTTAACGAAGCTTAATAAGACTTCTTTTTATGTCCATCCAAACGGATAATGAAGACATAAAATTCAGAAATACATCAATCAAATAGTTAGTGAAGAAGACACGAATCGATGGATTTAGTGATTGAGTTATTTTAATCCCAAAAACAACAAAAATTAAATAAAAGTCACTAAAAGTCAAACATATTTTGTTGGGAAACAAATAAAACTCTCTTAAAAGGAAATTCAGAGAAAATTGCTTTAAATGTCTTTAAAATCATTAATAATCTCAAAAGTGATTAAAGCAATGGAAGGAATGGCTTCTCCTTTAATATATTGGATATTACATAAAATTGTTGGGACGGCTGTCAGGACGACGACCTCACATAATAACTACACGCGAAGCACAACCTGTAGTGCTATAGAAAGCGAGAAAATCATTGCAACAAAAGGTCATCAAAATTCAATGTCAACGTTAAGAACAGTTCACAAACCAATGAAAATATGAAGAGTTCCCAAAAATTGCTCTTCGGTTTACATCATTAAAATACTCTTACAAATGACAAATGGATTCCTTGTTTGAAATATTCAAATCACTCGTCGATCAGAAATTTCATCTCAAAATAATCACTTGAATTGAATGCCCAACAAAATAGAGACACATTCTGTCCACAAATTGATAACTGGAGCCTAAAAGTGGGAATATTTGATAAAATCATTTGTTTCTTAGCAAACAATTAGGAAACGGCAAAGAATTTCGTTTTCAATTTCGTTGGGATTGATGTGAATCTAATGTTAAAACTCTTTAGAAATGGATTTTCAATAAAAAGCAAATTTTTGTCTCTGAGTTGTTGAGTAAATAACAATTTTCGTTGGATTTGAATATAATTTTTTTGTCTAAAACTTTCTCATGAGATATATATTTGTATATATTTTTCTCTTTGAATCGTTCAGTAATTTTTGAGAACCGGTTTCACCCGAAATAAACAAAAAACAAGTGCAAGAGTCGAGTGAATCCTTCCAACAGGTATTCCTATGCTTTGGTTAAACTTTCAATCAATTTATATCGTTTAGCTCTTAAGCCAACGCTTTTAACGAGATTCTGTCAAATTTGGTTTAAAAGATCTAAAAGGTCTAATTAATCACTTCAATTGTCTCTAATTCTTAACAAAAGACTTTTTTGCGCACAAAGTTGGTCACAAAGAGTGAGAAAGGAGTTACTCATTGGACTCACTCAAGAGTGCAGTTATTTAAGGAAAGCCTCGGTTATGAAGAAATTATAATTTTAGGCATAAATTAGAGATAATATTAATAATAATATAAATATTCAATTATTTTGGAGTTTTTCCTCCAAAAGACCTTCATTTGAGAAGCCGTCACAAAGCAAGTCTTCCTCAGAGTTTAAGACAAGGATGTGATTAAGAATTCTGATGCAAATAATATCTATTCTAATATATATATATAACCTGTAAGTTATAACTTACCACTGGTTTGATTAAATTAATAATTTATTCTAAACTACAGTTAGACTTAGATTTAAAACTTTTAGAAATTTATTTTTAAGAAAAGAAACAAAATTAAAGTTTAGCTCATTTTGGGCGGAGTGGCGGAGAGTGGCAGAGCTTTGAATTGAAAATTCATTGCTTTTCAAATTTAACGATTGTCTTAAGAAAAGGACTGCTATAAGAATTAGCGCTGTTTTCATGACTGGAATAATTTAAGCTAATTTTGAATACTAGAGTTGTCATGGCTTGTCATGCATGCTATCCATTCAATTGTCTTCAATCACTTTTTATATTCTTTATTAATATTTGAGAAATACATCGAAAGAGTCCGTCATTTGCTTAATTGTGTTTAGATTCTTGGATTTCCTATCATTAAGGACTCGAAAACAGTGAACAGAAAGACTTCTTTATATGTGATTATCATTACTATTATTATTATTATTACTCATTTAATATTTTGTTTATTTATGAGTTCAAGTTTGAAGTTTTCATCTTACAATCTTGCAAATTCACTTTTCTAACCCTTCAATCAAATGTAATCAGAGATGGCCTCAGAGTTAAATTATTGCCCAAAAGTGATCATTAATTGAGATTTTCATTAATAAAATCGATAGCTTTTAGTGAAACCAATGATTAACAATAATTTTAATTCACTAATAGTTGCGAACTCTTGTACTAATGGGACGGGAATTCATTTGAAAATACTATCAAGTCTTCAATTTGTGAAATGTCTCTCAAGTTTCGATTGATTTTGTCTTCTGGGAAAATATTTGGTATTTTCCCCACTAATCAAATATATTGTTAGTTCTCTCTATAATTCAATTATTGAGAGGTATTTCCGATTCGCTATCGATTTATAAGGAAATGAGAGTTAAATTTGCAAAAACAGTCAAAAATAGATATGAATGTTGTGTTTTGCAATTGAAAGCACAACATATCACACGTGAAATATCGCTTAAACCTATTCATTATTCATGGCTTATGGTATTCCTACTTAAATACAGATAATTGAATGTCTAAAACATAAACCAAATAATTGATTAGTTTTTAACAAAAAAAGATTTCATTCAAATATTTTTCGTTTGAAATATATTTGAGTAATATTTTTACGAAATAACTTTAAACTGAACTAAATCTGAGTCTCAAAACAGGATTGACTTAAATAAAGTCACTCTGAAAAGGATTTAAGTATCCTTATTATGGAAGTAAAAAAAAGTGCATCTCTTCAATTATGGTCAAGGTCTATTGGTTTGATAAATTTTCACCTTTTTTAGTGAATACATTTCATTTGAGGAGTAATAAAAATAAGGTATTATTTATAGCAATCAAAAACTCTATTTTCACAAAAAAAAATGTTTTTTTAAATCAAAAATTGTTCAATTATTTTGAGTCAGGCGTTCCTACCCTTCCTCTCAAATGATGCTTCAATATCTACTCTTCAAATTGAGTGCATTTATTTTATTCGTTTTAAAAGATGCTCTCATTTAATGGCAAAATAGAGAATTTGGGCGAATCAGCAAATGAACAAATGAACAAATGAACATGATCATATCATCATATATAAGATCATCAGCCAAATAGAAATATAATATTAAAGTAGTTTTAAATTATATACAAATAATAATTTCAGATAAGAATCGATTATCTCTTTTCAGATTCTCATAAAAAATGAGATTAAAATAGAAATATCTGAATATTGAATATACGGTTCTTAATGTTTATCAGATATCAGCAAAGGAATGTTCTATACTTGGGTTCTATGGGTTCTATACTTAAAACATTCTTAGTTCGAAAAGTCCAATGTTGACCAGACCTAGCAAATGAAGGACTGAAGTATCCATAAATGCGGTATTTTGTACATTATTGTCGATTAACGATTGACTTTATTAAAACTAAATAAATATTAACTTAAACTTGTTTTGATGAAGCGGTAGAACCAATAATTTATGACAATATAGATGTTATCTCCGGTTTTCGTCCGCCATTTTACCCCCTGTTATACCCCTCTGTTTTAGCCGAGCTATAGATTGGCTATATCTTATGTTAATCATAAGGAAGACCATAAGAGGAACAGTGAACATAATTTAACTCATTGTGGTAACATGGTAAATTTTGGTAATTGAATTTTTATACCGCAAGACCTTATATTTACAATAATTATCGCTAATTAAGGAACAACTTTAAGTATTAATTAATTAAAATCAAAACAAAAAATAAATTATTTCGAAACAAATATTTTAAAAATCGGTTGTGAGGACAGAATGCGAGGAAATGTTAACAAAATAAAAAAAACCAATAAATAAGTCAATCATTAAATTCTGGACTATTTATGATTAAAGTCAGAGATAGTGTACTAACGATCGTTAGATCACTTGACTTATTAAGAAAACTATTGATTTTAAATATAAAGATTTTAATTATTATTTAATTTTTTAATTAATCGATTAATTTGATAATCAATTGAACTCTACTTTGTTTATATTTTGTATCCAAAGTTCACATAAGTGGCAGAAAACTATAGAATTTTAGAAATGGTATATAATTATTTGGGCCACAAATCAGTCGAGAATTGATTTAATTTTTATTATTATTCGAGATCTCAATCGAAAATTGTATTCATTAAGTATTTCGTGTTTTACTTATAAAAGAAATACATTTTTAAAATTCATTTTATTTAAGAAAAAGAATTTGAAATCAGTTTCTCATTAATTATTACTAAAAGAGTGGATAAATATTTATTTTTCTGTCATTTGAATAATACTTTTCTGTCTTTCATTAATCAATTGAAAGTAAAAATTAGTGAAGAATTGGGTACAAATCGGTTAAGACTCTGAAATAGAGTGAAACGACACTAAAATTGTCTGAAAATATATTGCTTTTCAAGACTGGTGTCTGAAAACTTTATGGTAAGACAATCCAAGTGTTGCTAACATTGACACTAAATGTTTGATAAGCCATTGAATAATAAACTGCGAAACAATTAAAAACTGCATAAATTACTCGATGAAAATAATGGTGAAAATTAGAAAAACATTTGAACATTAATTTTGTATTTGACGTGACTCTACCATTGCCTCCAAAATTGAGGCCATAATGCCATCACTTAACTATTATTTGTATGGTTTGACTGAATGGCAAAACTATTTATTATTAACGTTTCTGTCGACAGTATATTGAATGAGTATATGAAGAACCGAATGATTCTTCACTTATGATGTGCTCCTCAACAGGCATTCTGTTTAATAGCCTTCACAGCGCCGAATATTAAAGAAATATTTTCTGAATTCAAGTACTTTATTGAAAATTTTATATATGAAAAGACATCACAACATCTTCTCTGAGATCATCGTTTCACTAATGGAACTGAAGTCATGATTCTTATTGAAAATTATTGAGAAAAACAGCTTTTCTTTAAAACCTATCCTATAATTGAGTATAAATGAGTATAATTACATTTAATAAAAAAAAGACTTACATTTGAGTCACAATAGAAAGCGGCAAAAGAAACTTGAAGATTGTTTTTTTTTTCATTAAACAACAAATTAATTAATTTTCCTCTATTTTGAGCACAATTTTTTTCCAGGTATATGAAATGAAAAGCGATCACAAGAGCTAATAATTTATCACATCTTCACTACTTTTATATCAAAACCAAACCATAATTTATTTTATATCCTATTCTTCGCGATAGCAATAGTTTATGTGATAATTGTTTTATTACTCTCCACTTTATGACACTTTTTTATATGCATTCCTTCTAAGGTTTGATTACAATATCGTATAAAGAGGTGAAAATAGAGAATTGAAAGAATAAATTTGTCTCTAATTTAGTCTTTAATATAGTATATGTCTCTTTACATTTGCGATTACCATTATTACCATTATTATTATTAATATTATTATTATTATTATTTGGATTAAATTCCATTAAATTTCAAAATTAAAGCAAATTTTAAACAATAAATGAATTATAAATATTATACATTAAAATCTCACGAAATAAATAATAGATAATACAATAAATTGAATAAGAGCTCAGATTTCTGTATTAATGATGATATTTGTGATATTTGCCAGTTTTTGTCTGCCTTTGTCTGCTTCTAAAGTTTCAGCAAAACATCTCATAAATAGAAATTAATGACGAAAATAGGATACGACAGCCATAAGTGAAGTGTTGGTCAAAAGACATATTAAATATTGAGGCCATCCCTCACTCTAATGAATAATAAGGCTATTTGTGAACCAATTTTTGAATTTTGGGAAAATTAAATAACATTTTTCAAAGTAATGCAAAAAATAAAGAGAAATCCAAAGAAAAGAAACTAAAAATTGTATGAAATCTAATGTTTTATGAATTGTTTGTTAAATATATATAATAACAGAAAGACTTAAACATAAACAACAATAATATACAAAATTAGCTCAGAATAAGAGCGAATTATTGGTCTCGATTACAGACAATTACTCGGAATCGAGTGTTGCCTTTACTTGAGTTGAGCCCAGAGGCAGGTTCTCAATAGTGGAGAAACAATTGGAGGCAATCACGGCTTCAAAGAGAGAATCTGATGGAAGAGTCCATACCATCACTACTTTCACATTATATGAGTTTCGAGATTTTATTCTCAAAAAATGCCTTTTGTTTGGATTATGTTCTGAGAGAGTGATCAGAGATTACTCATTACTTCACTCATAATAACAATAAGTTTTGTAGAAATTCAATGAAAAGGTTTTTTTTAAAAACTTATGTCATATCTATTATACAATAAAAGAGTCTTTGATTCTCTAATTATTAAAACATTTGTTTCAAAACTTATATTTGTTTGAAAACAACGAAAAATATGAAAACAAATTTCAATTCTTTTGTTAATTATGTGATGAAACGGAAATATTTTTCTTTTATTCCGTTTATTAATGAATTTTTCACAAAAATTCATAATTAAAATGCCTTTGAAGACACGAAATACAATTAAAAACATTTTTGTAATATTTTTAATGAAAGTTTTGATTAGAAGTGAAGTGAAATAAAACAAAGTATTATAAATGGTTTGAATGGTTTGAAAGCAATTTAAAGAATTGAGGGTTAATCACATTTCTCGCAAATTATGGGTTTTTTAACAATTTTTTACACATTATTAGCTATAATTCAATGAAATTAATGACCAAAATATAATATAAAATAACATAACATCTGCTAAGATCTCAAACATTATTTGGATTTTTCTCTTCTCATAAGTTTTGGTTTTCTCTGAATTATTAGATTCCTCTCAATCCGGAGGAATGGGAGCCTCAGGCATACAGTCTCTAACAGAGGGAACACTATTTTTATGAGTTTTACTAAAAATTAAGCAAATTCTTCAGTTTTATTGAATTTGATTCAACTCTTTCTTAATTTCAAAGTGTTTTCAATGAATTCATTCAATTTATTTGAAGACTTCCTTAGAATAAAATCACTTTTGAAAAGTGGTTAACAATTCATTTGAATTATTCAATAATATATTAGTCAGACATCAAAATCAATAAACAACTTATAATTAAAATTCAATTTCAGATACAAATTAATTTTGAAGGATTTGACTCACATTTAGTCAAATAATGGTTAATATATTGAAAATGAATATAAAAATAACTTTAAGCCAATTAAAACTTCAAAATATATTTCATTCAAAAAAGGATTGAACCGATTAAACGCTTTTAGGACTTATGAAAAACAATGTCTAAATATATGAATCTTTATCTTCTTTTTAGTTAATTTTAGTCTAATTTAGTGAATAAATCAAAAGAAATCACAATAAGACAGACCTTTTCTATTGACAACCATTGCGTCCGGTTTTTAGTGGTTTCTCATGCCTTCAAAGCATTGAATTCGTATTTTCGTTGAATATTCGTTGGCTTTGCTTTTGAGGAGAGTTATGTCAAAAGAATAGTTGAGAGCAGAACGAGAGCCGACTCTCATAAAACTTTGAGTCATTCCAAAGCAGACGCTTTTGTTTCCCAAAACCTGTAATCAAGTATTAGGAGGTTTACCTCAAAGGAACGACTCTTATGCGTCATCTTTTGGATACCATTCAATCCATCCCTAAGAACCATATGAAACAAGTATTCAACAAATGAAAGCACAGAATATATATTCTATGATATTCTATAAGAAGTGAATATAGGATTTGCTTCAATAGATTTATTGAATTTTGATTTAACAGTTTATCTAATAATTGAATTAAAAGACAATCACTTAAATCACTCAGAATTTAGTTCAAACATAACTCAATGTTAACTAAATTACAGTTTAATTAAGGATTTAATTAATTTTATTAATAGAAAAAAGATTCCATTCGTAATACAAACGGACAGTCATTCACTTCTTTTTCATACATAGATTTGAGTCTGAATTTAACTATAATTATATTTATAGCAAAAATTGTTTTTCAAATAGACTTTTGAATAATTAATAATTATATAATTCAATGACATATCAATGATATTAACGCTTCTAAACTGTGATCTGTTTTCTCCAGTAATTAAATTCTCGGTTAAAATCTTTAGAATTGTTTTTATGATATATTTATTAATGAAATTACAATTTAAGACAAAAACTGTTTCGGAATTTCAGAATAATTCTATTGAAAGAACTTTAATTATAATATATTTTAAACATAAAAACTATTGTTTTGTTTCTCTGATTAACATTTAATACAAACTTTAAAATCTTTATTACAGGAAAACGACTCTCAGATAAGATTTAAAATAATTTTCTCTTCATTTATATTGAGATTTATTTTAATAATTATTGAATTAATTATTTATTTCTTAATCTCTTATTCTGTTTGGAAATCAAAAATATTTGTCATTTAATGGCAGCAAATATTTTATTGTCTGTATTTGACTATTAATTCTGATTTCGATAATTGTTTTGGAAATAAAAATACACTTTAATTATGAAAATTAAAATTAAAATCAATTATTAATTAAACGATTGTTTGGAAAGTTTTGTTGAAATATTAAAAACAATTTAAAACTTATTTTTTGAGTAAAACTTTGAAAATATTATCCAATGATTTGATGTTTGCTTTTATGATATATTTATGGTTTAAATACTGTTTATGTCATTTCATTACAAACGGAATGACTTATAATTAAAAATAAAGAATTCAACGAACGAATGGTTTATATAAACAGTGAGTGGTTTAGAGGTTCAGACAGTTTTAGAAGCGTTTCAAACAATTAATCAAAAAAATATTGATTAGAAATAACGCCTTTCAATGCCTTTCAATATTTCAAACCATCGCTTTTGGACTCGGATTCCATTCAACGATATATTTGGCATCGATTCCAATGATTCCAATGAATTCAATGGTTGTGTTTGTGAGCACCAAAACCCCCAATAAATAACAATTTTATCAAAAATTCTTTTGTTTTTTGTTTTCACTAAAAGTTTTTGATCCAAACATTTGTGTAAAACGTTTTTCGTCTCAAATAAAAATTGTCTCAAATTATAGTTTAGTTATTTTCAAGAGTTATTCTGAGTTATTCTGAGTCATCACATCGTCCGATACGGGCCCTTCATTTTCAGGTATTGTATTACAAGAGAAGGTCCGCCGTTCACGATATCGGTTGGAATTTGAGATAACGGACAGTTCTCTATACTCATTATCTGAAGGTTAGCACAAAGAGCTAATTCGAATGGAAGGCTGTGCAGATTCGGATTATCGTTTATATACAGTGACTCCAAACTCTCTAAAGTGCCTGAAATTCAATCATTTCATCATTTAATCAATTATTTCATTTATAAATAATTTCTATTAAATTCATTAATAAATACCGATTTCTTCGGGAATTGAACTCAAATTATTTTCTCCGACACTTAAATACGTCAGTTTTGAGAGATGGCCGATAGCCCGGGGCAGAGATCCCAACTGATTGCTCTGAACAATCAATTTTTGCAGTTCTCGCAGAAAACCTTTTAAAACAAAGAGATTTGTATTAAAACAAACACTTTCTATGATTTATAGAGTGATTCAAACCTATTTCGTTGGGCAGTGCTTCCAATTTGTTCTCTTCTAAATCCAAAATTCTTAATTTCCTCAGATTTCCAACAGTTGGGGGCAAACGACGCAAATTATTGTTACTCAGAATAAGAACTTCCAGATTCTCCAAATGCTGAATGTCTTCCGGAATTTTGGTCAACTGGTTTGTGCCCAGATTAAGCTCAACCATATTAGTCCAGGTGCCGATGTCTAACGGCAGAGAAGTCAACTGATTGTCTTTCATATTCAGTTTCGTCAGATTCTTTGCTCTCGAGAATATCCCGAAAGGAATTTTGTTGATCTTATTGTGTTCCATATTTATTGACTATTAGGACAGACATCACCACAATTAGGACAATTAGTAAAAGACATTTTCACTTTTCCTTACATAAACGTTACAGAACTGTGAGGGACCGCCCACTGGATATGATGTGAATTGATTTCGTGAGAGAGTGAGTGTAGTCAAATTGGACAGACTAGATAACAGGCCTTCTGGCAGTTGTGACAATGAGTTGTTCTCAACATTGAATTCCGTCAGATTTATGCAATTGCTTAATGACTTCGGCACTGACTGCAAGCGGTTGTATCTAAACATAAATCACAACATTAATGACCATTCAATTGATGAACACTAAGAAAAGTTACTAATTTTTCTGTTTGAATCTTATCTTGTTTTTTGCTTTCCTTTCGTTATTTATAATTAAATATAAAATTATTTAATAAATATATGCCTTAAAAGAAGTCATTCCTTAAGCAAATGAGTCATTGATTTCGAATGTTCAAAAAAAATGAATCACTTGACGAGAATAAAGAGAATGGGAGGGAAAGTATCACATTCTCTATAATTGGGTGAAAAGCTTTTGAGAATAAAGAATTGGTTTTAAATAATTACAAAACTTATGGGATTTCTTAAAATACTGAAAGGGTTTCCTTAAAAACGCATGAAATGAGTCATCACTTCATTTATAGACCATTGAATTCCTTATGCAATAACTGAGCGAACATTACCTCCGATTCTGAATCAGAGAATATTTTTGTCGTTATTTTTAAGTTTATTTTTATTATAATTCAAACACTTATTCAAACCAAAGACAAGATTAGAGGCAAACGAATAGTTTTGTTTCAAATATAACAATTAATTTCGAAGCAATACCTGAGCCCGAGTCGGGTCAAATTGGTCAGACGGCCAATGGTTTCGGGAATATCAATGAGTTCATTGTGCTGGACATCTAATGTCGACAATTGTATACAATTTCCAATTTCTATATATAATTCAAATTTAATGAAACAAATGTTTGATTATTTGAGGAATGGGTTCTAACCGTTTGGCAAATGTTCTAAATGGTTATTGGAAGCGTCGAGAGTGACCAGTTGTGTCAGACGGCCCACACCGCCCGGCAGTTCCCGGATCTTATTTTCTCTAAGACTAAGCATCGTTAGGTTCTGTAAGAAATGACATTATATTTGATTATTCGAGAGTTGAGATAAAATAGAAATATATTTGAATTACAGTTAAATTAGAAATGTTTTCCCCAACTATTTTGATTCTATTAAAACGCAAATGAAGTGTTGTGAGAGAAGTTAATCGATAGACGACATCAGGAATCTATTAAATCAATTAAACTAATTTAAATTCATTGAAATGAGTCAATGGTTTGAAACCTCATTAAGTTTGTTGTGCCTGAGGTCAAGCACTTTGAGCTGTTTGAGGTTAGCCAACGAGTCGGGTAAACTGGTCAGCGAGTTCTCGTTTACGGCCAACATTTGCAAATTGACTAAATTCCCGATTTCCGGCGGAAGAGTCACTAATTTGTTTTGATATAAATAAAACTCAACCAAATGTGTTAACTCTTTAACAGACGCCGGAAGAGTAGTGAGACTACACTTCGTTAAGTCTAGTCTTGTGGAACCGTCGTCTTTACATCTCTGGAATTCCTTATCCACGTCCAGATCAGCCTGGAGTGAGTGCTTCTTTCTGGAGGTGGGCTTAGGTTTGTGCTGACCCGGATGGTGAATCATCACCTGCTTAGGCCGCGCACCTGATTCACCGCCGACTCCCACTGCAGACAACTTCTTCTCCTAAACAAATCATTTGAAAGTAAAGTATTAATGAAAGCAAATGCTATTCAGTACTAATCAATAATAGAGAAAGAAGTGGAGCACAGAATAGAGACAAACCATGAATTGGTTCTAACCTTAGTTCTAAAAGACTGAAAACAATTGGCGAAAATAGACTCCATTTTTATTGAGATATTATTTTGATAGTTGTATTCAAAAGTGAAAACTAATGAATTGATTTTGAAAACATTGAAATATTATTTTGTTATTAATTAACGCGAAATTCAATACTTTGAGTGTATTTCTGTGTATTTCTCACTTAAAGTCTAAAAATTTTCCGTCAAATCAAAAGTCAAATAAAAGTGAGTTTTAATCAAATGATTCATTGGTTTTGGTTTTGGTTTTGTTTAAACTCTTCACTCATTTCACTGTTTAGTAAAGAGTGAGCTTTAATATCAAAGTGAGGGTCAGTTTTATGTAATTATGTGTCCGACAACTAATGACTTATAATATAAACAGTGAAACAAAAGGACTGACTTTAGGGAAGTCTTTGCTGGTGGAGGGCTGATCGAAAGGGCTGTGCGCCTCTTCTTCTGTGCGTTCGGGTACAGCCATCGTTGACGGTCCGGCCTCAGACTCTGGCGAACTCGGACTTATACTGGGGCTGACTATGGGCTGCGCTTCGGTGGACGGCACCTGTGGCTGAGGCTCTCTGTGGCTGTGCTTTTCTGTCTTTCCTTTGGTGTATTTTCTCATTTGCTGTGTTTCGGGCGACAAAACTGTAAACAAACACAACTTTTAATATGAATTTACATTAATTTTGACGGATTGTTAACTAAATGTATTCAAACCTCTTATCATAATTGTAATTGAATTGTAATAAACCATTAATTTATTTTGTTTTTCTCATTTTATTGTCATATTATTGACACGATTTTAACATCTTTTTTATTTACATCCAAATAATGAAATCTCATTCACTAATAATAAACGCATTTTTCAATTGACGGCAATTCATAGCGCACTCTATCGGATACTAACCAAATATCACTACTCTTTTGTGGCCAAACTTAGGCCAACAATTGATGAATCCATGCAAAAGTGATCGGAAAACATTATCATCCGAATAATTTTATTGGATCAGCTTCCTCTCCCATAAATTTCAATATAAATGAGCAATCGATACATATTAGGCCTTTCAATATTACATTATTTTATACAAGTTGTCGGTATAAATATTGCACTGATTATTTCAGTACCAGGGGTATTTTTCTTAGTTAAATCTGATTACCTTTTCAAAATTGACTATATTTAGTATTATTCTGAGATTAAAATTAAATTTAGATTAAAAACTCTAGAATAATACTAAATATAGTCAGAGTTTTAACCCAATTAGATAATCACTAATAGGAGAGACCGAAGTCTTAATCCACGTATAACTTATAGTAATCAGTAATAGGAGAGACCGAAGTCTTAATCCACGTATAACTTATAGTAATCAGTAATAGGAGAGACCGAAGTCTGTCCACTTATATCCTATTTATAGTAATCAGTAATAG
>JAQIXD010000494.1:0-25781 GCA_034699985.1 Minunthozetes semirufus
ACAATAATGGGATTTATGAGTGCAAACACGGGATTTGAATCCCAACTTATAAGACTTATCAAAGAAATTTACTGTATGCTTGATTAATTCAATTGTGAAAAAAATTTCAAAATGAATTCCCTATTCACTACTTTAATTGGTATGGCCATGCTCATTTATGTGAATGCTGGTGAGTATAATTATAATGAATTAGTATTCCCAATTTTAACCTAGCACAATTTTCCAGCAGTCAAGAAGTCAGGAAAGGCAGACCTAACATGGTTCGAGTCGTATCCAAAGCCTGGAACTCCTGAATGCGAACCGCCTGAAGACGGTGGTAACAATGGGTGCGCATATGAGGGAGAGTTCGCCTTCGTTGAGGGCAAACAGTCCAAGGAATGGGTGAAATCCCATTACATCATTTCGCTGCACAAAAAGGACGCCAAGAATTACAAGCTGAAAAAATTCCAAATCACCCAGGGTAGTCACAAGATCAATGCCACAGTTTATGATTGGTGCGATGATAGTGACTGCAACGGGTGCTGTACTAAGAACTCAAAGAAGACCGGATTCCTCATCGATATGGAGAAGAATACCCTTCGAAAATTTGGTGGCACTGGTGATGGTATAGTTGACTGGGTCTGCCTCGACTGTTAAGTTTAAGCATGCTCATTTATTATCAAAATAAGCGAGTTTTCAATTCGAAAGATGACTTTTATTAATACTAAATGTAATAAATTGTTTTACAAATTGAGTGAAACGTTAATTAAATTCAATAATAATTACAAATAATTGATTAAATTTATGAGCAATTTGTCGAATAAACCTCTCCTTCTCAAACATCCAATACATTGAAAGATCATTTAATAATCAATTGTTAATTAATTACAAACTTTTTTTGTTCGCTTTTAATGAGAATTCAAAAACAGATTCAAATTAATGGCGAATGAATTGAAAATTGTCTCAACTATTAAAACCAGGTTTAAAATGCTCTTAAATATGACCTAATTTCAAATAAATCATATTCGTGTCTAATTTTAAATGAGAAACTTTTATCTGGTTAAATCTTTTTCTAATTTTTTTCTAAGAATGATAACCATGCTAATTTTCTCATCAATTTAAAACTCAACAACATTTCAAAATTTGTTCCTCGAGTCTCGTATTATGAAATTGAAAAATCAAAGTCCATGTTAAAACTGCTCAGGTTAACTGGCAGGACCAATAACATGGACCATCAAAAATAAGCAAGATCATAATAATAAATAACCCAGAATTACATTCAAACTCATAAAAAATCATTTTGTGATAAAATTTTGATTTATTATTCACATAAATATTGCACTGAAAATCTCGCCCGAAAATGAGCAAGGTGAAAATTCAGATCAAAAATGGAAATCAATTTTGAATTGACCGAACGGAGAGGAACGCCATAAAAACAACTTTGAATGAGCCACTCATTAATGGCTTGTCTTTATAATTTGCTGCTTAAGCTTTTCCAGCAAATATATTCTGTGCTGCTGTTGTCGGACACCCTGTGCGAGGAGAGCGTTGTTGTCCAGTCTCATCATTTTTGGTCCGTTAAAGTACTCGAACTTTGACGAGTGTTCGCTCAGCCCAATGGCTCTCATCCACTGCTGGACGTCTTCGCAGCTCCAGTCCATCACTGGCTTACGAGATAAGGGAACTGCCTGTGGCTGCGGACAGGCGTGCGCTCCTGGACCGGCAGCACAGGCCTGTCCGCCGGCGTTGGCACTCATTTGCACCGCATTGGGACTGGTATTCAAGTGTCGCATAAGCCTATTCTGAACTGTAAGCCGTGTGTAGTCGCAGTAGTTTTGCCTCTGATTAGCCAAAGCCTGTGCCGTTGTCTGCGCCATACTTTCCCTCTGCATAGCCTGTTGGTGTGCGCGGGAAAGGGTCGCGAACTGCTGTCCCGTTTGCTGAAGAATCTGCTGCTGCTGAGGAGGAAACGCTGTCTGAGTGGCGTGACTTCCGACGTGTCTGTTGAGTGTGTGAGCGAACTGTCGGTTAAGTGTCTGCGACTGCATTCCATGTGTGGCCTCCCTTTTGGTCTGATAGTCGTTGACCCCTAACCTCATTGACGCAGATATTTGTTGTTCAATCTGTTGCTGATGTGCTCTGACTTGTGCTGCCCTTTGACGGGCCAATAGGTCACCAAATTCCTGTGTATTCCTGGAAGCCGGCGGCACATTGACGTTCAAATTGGCCCGACCATGCACATCCATTATCTATTAGGAGTAGTTAATTGATGAAATCAAAATTCAACCATTGGTTAAATTGGCCAAAAATGGTGTTGGACTAATTGAACAAGCTAATTTTCAAAAATAAAATCAAGCAACTAGACATTAACAAGGTGATTCTTGCCATATTTACGTGATTAACAAAAATGATCAAGCACAAAAATTCGAGCAAAAACATAAAGGTTTTAATAAAAACAAGAAAAAAAATATTTATTAGTCATCGAAATCAAAATACAATACATAATAATCATGCGATTAATGAACAAAACTATTGAATAAAAAATAATTTATAAAATAAATAACAAAATAAAAAGCAATTGATTTAAACGTTTTGATATAAAACTGATTTCATCTATCAATTAATGGAAACATCAGGAAATACATCGGATTTTAATTTGCGGTTTAAAAACACATTTAATTTATGGAAACAATTATTTAATTAATAGTAAACTGAGTTTTGTTTAGTGAATGTGTCGTAAAATTGGTAACAGTTCTGGTCTATGGGTTCCGGTATTACCTGATTGTGCACTCGGGGGTAGTGTTGTGTATGCGTTTGGTGGCCACTCATCACAGAAGTCTGCGCCATAGGAGTGGGCGATAGTATTCGTATTTGTTCTTTGTTTGGACACAAGTGGGGAAGGGTTGCCGGCGGCGGCTGCGATGGGATGGGCGGCGGCTGCGGACCCATTCCCGTGACTGAGTGTCTCAGCATCTGCTCTCTTCTCATTTGCTGCAACTGTTGCTGCCGTTGTTGAGTCAGTGCCTGCATCTGAGTGACCGGCTGTCCCCCTTTGGCCGGAGGCGGGGCCGCGAACTCAGGAGGCGGTGGAACTAATTCGGCCAAAACGTCCACTTCGTTAACAGCGGCCAAACCTTTGAACCGGAATTCAAACAAAAATTAACATAAAATTCATTGAAATTAATTAACACTAAAAACTGTATACAAAAACTTGAGATTTATTTGTTTAAGTATTTTTGAAAACTTTTTTTATCTTGGTGAAGTGGAATTTTCAGAACTTTGACCTTGACTTTTTTAACAAGAACAATTTTGCTGATAATTTCAAACTGAATTTCTTTTTCTCATTAGTGATTACGAGGGCTAAATTAATTATCTGCCTTGTTAGCTCATAGATTTAACCTTGTTAAATAAGAATATCAAGATAATTTTAATCTATTGGAATAAAATGACCCCTCATTTCTGTTGGGAAATATCGAAACAATTACCCAATGAATCGATTTGTAACCGAATCGGTTGAGTAGAGTTTGACTGACTGTTTGGGTGTTTGCTGTCGAGAGCGCCCACCGATTGCACGGCTTTTTGTTGAACGCATTTCTCACCGCTGTTTAGACCGCTGGTCACAGCGCCGGTAGTCTGGTATGCCTTCATTCCGGTGTTTGGCACTGTTTTGGTCATAATTGACGACTGGTTTGCCTGAAGCGGCAGTGAGTGTCCCGACGGACAGGTGTGCTGTCGAGTCTTGTGCTGATCGTCGCAAACGCTGGCTGTGCGTCGGGTCTGGTGTGAGTAGTGTTGCGTCTGTTGAGTGGTGGGCACCGCACAGCACATCGAACCCGTGTGGCCGATGTTTCTCACTTGAGTCGGGTTCGGGGCCACAGGTTTGCTCATCTGCTGATGGCCTGCGCTTTGGGCTGCGCTCTCATTGGAGGCCCGAATCATTTCTCTGAGATGTGCCATCTTTTCGGACACCATTTCGTGGCTGTTGTGGACGTGCTTTGACTCGTCCGCCATTTGGTGTCCTTTCCTATCACTTTTGACACCATATTCTCCCTCAACATCTGAAGACACGCCTGAAAAATGAGCAATAATTAGGATTAGTTAATCTGGTTATTAATTTATCAAGGTCTATTCTATATTACTGATAATTTACAGTTTTTATCGGTGAAAGTTTTAAATAAAAATAAGCCTGCAATTGGAGATAATGGCCAGGTATAATTAATTGGTACTGAACTTTAAATCAAATTAAATCTTGGAATTTTATTACAGTTTGTGTAACTCTGTTCTTTCATTAAAATTAGCATGCTTAAATTATCAAAATGTCAAACTGAAATATAGTAAAATTTTGAAATTTTGTCAAGGTAAAATATTCTATTTATTTATTCTTGGCGTATTTGAACGAAAATAATTTTTCATCTAGTAAATTTTGTCCAAAAAGATCTAAACCAATTGGAGTTACTTTGAATTAAAAATTCGATTCAAAGTTAATATTTTGTAAAATTACAGCTTTTTTACAACTTGTTAAATTCAAGTAGTCATCTTATTAAAATCATCTAGTAGCAATTTTTCAAGATTTACAAAGTTAACCATAATAAATATTTCGAAGATTGACTAGACATATTAATTCCATGAATTGATCAAGTCTAATTTTAAGTCTATAAATCTGATTCAATTTTTACAAACTGTAAAAGTGATCATTTTAAAAGTTGGAGCTACTCATAATTATTCGCTAAAGTAATACTGGTCGTTTTTACTATCCGTTTTTTTAATCAAGCAAAAAATTGATTACCTGATGAACTATTGTCACAGCAGTCGACTTCGAAGCAGGACTTACTCACTCGAATACTATTATTATTATTACTATTATTTAAATTATTATTATTTGTATTATTATTGGAACTATTGGTTACATTACTGTCCTTTTTCATAACAATAGACACAACAGAGGGCTGTCCGACAGCCGGCGGCTCAAAGCAAGCGCTGGACCGGCGCTCGAACTCCCGTATGTTTTTGCGGACTTTACTCATGGATTCACTGATTGAGTCATTTGTCTCATTGTTTTCAACAGTTTTCTCACTTTTATTGTCAACACTTTTGTTACTAATATTTGATTGTCTTTCGTTAGTATTGGACATCGATTTGGACATAATCTTCTGGGTCTGAGCCCTGAGCTCTTCCTTCGACAGAGGGATCTGCGGCTTTTGGTCCGCATTAGAACCGGAAGTCTGTTTTGGTGTCCAATTGTTTGACACTTTTGTGGTCCGACTCTCGACACAGCTCTGAGTCATGCGATTTGTGTCACTCTTAACGCCGGGACTGTCCTCTGGTTTCTGTCTGTCATCACTTTTATTGGCCTTAAATGTACTCAAATCGGTGTTCCGTTCGATGTCCTGTTCCTCTTCGGACCAGTAGTCAGGTTCTGGTATATGAGGGTCAGGTTCGGTCACACCTTCGAGAGTGTCCTGTCGTGTATAGACTGAGGTCTGTCTCGCGTCGGGTCTGGTGTTGGGCTGTTTGGCAGCTTTCACTTGAGAGCCGGGAGGAGGCGCCGGCGCCTTAGGAACAGAACTTATTGCCTTCTCAGTGGCCGTCGTATTGGCTGTGCTCTGCGTTCCGGCCACTGGTCTAAAGCTGGACAGCATTTGTTGGTTTTGGGCGACGCTCTCGTAGTTGGCGTATTCGCTCTGGTGTTTGGGTTGGGATGTCTGTGACATGGTCACTTTTATCTAGTTCGAAAAATGAGCATGGTTAAATTTCAGCCATTGATAAAAAGCACTCACAACTGAGGTCTGCATTCCCGGTCCTCCTGGGGGCGGAGGAGGCGGCGGATAGGAAGGTGCCGGTCCTCTCGAGTTTGCTGCGTTAGGATCATCGCATTGGTCATCGCTCGGCCCAATAATTTTGCCGCCCCTGAGCGCAAGCGTCTGTACTGTTTGTGCGTATATACCTGTGCTGAGGAAGAGCTTCTCCTCGCTGTTACTCATGTGAGCGCTTCTGGCGTTTTGCAGGTTTTTGTCCGCTATTTGTTCCAAACTCTGCTGGATATCAGGCGTTGAGTTGAAATTCTTGTGCAACTGATTCGAGGACTTCTTCTTCTTCTTGAGCGCAGTCATCGAGTCGTATGTCTTGACGTTAGGCCGCGAGTCGTTGGAGTCATCGGTTTGTCTGTCAAAGAATTCTTGCAATTCATATGAGGATATCCTTCGTGTGGATCGAGACCTGATTGACGCGACTTTGGAGCCGTCGGCCGCGCCGTCCGTCGGATGGAACTGATTGTTGACAATCATTGACTCAATGGAAGTGGTCGGCGACGAACTCTGTCCCTCAGACCTGCCCTCCGAGTCGTAGTCCAGTCCGTTCTTATCACTTTTGCCAGACTTGTCGCCAGATTGACCTTCAGAAAGGATCACCATGTTCATTTTGATAATTCAGAATTTCACCATCATTTGCAAGATAACTCACCCGATGTGTTTGGAAGTAAGAGCGATCGCGCTCTGGCTCTGCCTATTGACAATGTGGTGGTCGGATCGCGTTTTGGCGGCTGAGGAGGCGGCGCCCGACCCCTGGAAGTGGAACGGGATGTCGTGTTCATGTTATTGGCGGAATTGGAGGGTGAGTTTCGGGGAAGGGTTGAGAACTTATGCATTTGTGTGTCATTCAGTGCGTTCATGGCGTGCGATGAGGGCACAGATGTGGACAACGGGTCGCCCGCTATAACCGACTGATCCTTATTCTCGGCTTTGTTTGAGTTCTTCAGAATCGATTTGAACTGTTTGTTGTTCTGTCCGGTGGATGAGGCTATAGGTGTGGCCACAGTCATCGTCACTCTGTCGCCGGACTGTCTGATTAGTTGCACAACCATTTCGTGGGTCATATGCCGGACGTCCTGACCGTTGACCGCTAACAGGAAGTCACCCCTCTTAAGACCGGCCGCTTCGGCAACGGCTTGACTCTCGATCTCATCCAAGTATTGCAGACCAATGAGTGACTGTTTTCCGGCCAACGCCTGACTGTTCAGTGACTTCGCGCCGCGTAATACAAATCCAAAACCCTTTGACCCCCTCTGAAGTGTGACTGTCCTCTCATGGTATAAACCTGAACCACTCGGGGAATCCTAAAATTCAATTGAAAAATTGTTCAGGTTAAAATTATGCTTGATTATTTCCAAATATACAGTTTACAATTAATTGAGCAAGCTATAGAAAATTTAAATACCATTTTCACCTTTTTTAACCAATCACAATAAACTTAAAATGACCAAACACATTTAAAATATGATTATCTAGTTCTAAAAAAGTGGTTAAGAAACGACCAAATACAAAGTGATTAATAAATTATTATAGTTTTGGTAATTTTCAGAATAAAATTACAATTTTTTCAATTCAAAGGAAGTTTTACCAAAACAATACAAAAATGAAATGAATTGAAAAATTCCAAAACTTGGAGGAACTTTTAAAATAAAATAAAATATATCTTGCCATTAAACAAATAACATTATAAATCAACAGAAATTATCTAGCTAAAAAAATTTCCTCGTTGGTTTCACCATTATAATTCTCTTAAAATAACTAATACATCTAATTTAACAAGATAAATAAAATTACAGTTTATTTCTATCAAAACCCAAATGGAATTAATTCAAAAATTTCAAAACAAGCAACATAATAAATTTAATTGAACAAAACATAATAAAATATCTTGCCATTTTCCAATTTATGAAATCACAGAAGTTATCTAGCTAAAAAAATATTCCTCAGTATTCTGTCCATTATAATTCTCTTAAAATTACAAATGTATCCAATTTAACAAGGTAAATAAAATTGCAGTCACCAAAACCCAAACGGAATAAATTGAAAAATTTCAAAACAAATATTGAATTTCAGTAAATATTTCCACAAAAATGATTAATTAAGACTAAATTAGTCTCAATTTTGACGTCATATTCAGATTTTGTATACAAAAACCCAAACATTAATTAAAAGCAAATTTTAATCAAAAGATTACCTGATTTTTGTTTAGGAAGTGTTTCTGATGACTCCGTCCTCTGGCTGGCAGTGTTGTGGCCGAGTATTTCTGGTCGCGTCTGCCCTCCACTCTGTTCTTGACTTTTTCCACACAACAGGTGGGGAACAGACCCTCTTTTCCATCTAAACACCGGCGGCCCATAAGGAGCTTCTGATTGGCTATCGTTGGCGGCGATGAAGCGCTCGCTAATAAAACTATCAAATCATTCCTCCTGAGGGCTAAATGGGTCGGATCACCACTATTATAGTCGGCCACTGCGCAGACAGTCATTCCGGGCAGTAACTGAACGGGTCGTACACTAGACTCGTCGTCAGATGAGGACTGATCCTCATCTTCTTCGGCGCCGTCAGATTGTGAGCCATCCTCACAGCAAACGCCCGAAGAGGTTGTCGTTGTGGTAGATGTGGCACAGGATCGGCCCGACAGGGATGGCGACGAGGGACAGGGCTTTGGCATCGACTGCATCTGCCTTTGTTTCAAAATATCGGCTGAGTTTGTGGAATGTTGTTCCTCCTGAGTATGGGGTGCCCTTCGCGCCGGATTATACTTAGGCTTATCTCTGTAGGGGACCACCATTTCTGGCTTATGTGCGGATATGAGTTCGGCTAAACTCATATTACCGGCGATTACAGCGACCTAACAGTGAAGACAAACCACGATTAGAGTCAACACATAATCACAACTCATTTGACTAATTGTTTAAACGAAGACATGAAGTGTTTTATCCATTAATTAATCCATTAATCAAATGATTAATCAAATGACAGAAAATGTATTTAATTATAAACGAAACTCATATATAATTAACTCTTCTTTGACTCAAATGAATGACTAATGAATTTTCACGGATTAGTTTCAGGGAAAGGAATGCCTGAAAACACTGGAAAAGTCTTAACGCATTAATTCATTAGTTAATGACATTGGAGTCAATAAATGTCAATAATGTTATCGAAATCATTTCAAATCACAACTCATTCTGAGCTATAAATTCATTTCGAGTACTAATCAAATGTCAGACTTTGTTTCGACACAAGAATTGCAAGTATTTTGGGCTCAGAATAGCCAAGGATTCTAACACTCGATATTGGAATTCCAGATAAATTCCTCGATAATAAACAGCCCTTATCTCATGCCTTCCCTATCACTGCAAAAAATAGTTATGTAACCCATTATGAGGAACAGCATTCTCGGAGCACAGGGTGATTGTATGGCTATCCCTACCTCTCATGCAATTTATCAATACTTCAGTCGTGAGACAAATGAGATAACAAAAGATGTCTTAAGAATGAATAAACACATCTTATTATTGAATTTGAATTATCACTAAAAGTGGTAATTATTCAAAATAAATGGTGAGTCATATCCCGGAGGGAAAGGCAGTCAATACCTGATATGCGTTTTGATGGGAATTATTGGTGATTGTGGTATCACATCCTCTGAGGAGGAGAACTCGAACGCAGTCCAACTGGTCATTGATTGCGGACACGTGAAGGGGTGTATTACCGCTGCCGACAATACGGCAGTTCATATCACAGCCATAGTATAGCAACTGTTCCAAGTGTGCGACCAGACCCAGTTTACATGCCTTTAAAAATAGGAACAGACCATTAGCAATGAACAGGCAATTGATTGACAGGTGGTTCCCATACGTGATGAGCCTCTTGCCATCCGTGTTGGTCAACAACGCCCACCACTGAGTGCTCGTGTAGTAGGAGTTGAGTCAACTTAGGATTAGACTCATTCAGGATTGAGTAATACAGAGGCGTCAGACCCACTGAGTCCATGTAATTGGGTGAAGCACCTTGAACATTTAACAAAAGTAAATATCAAAGACCAAGATTAAATTCTTGGGAATTCCTTAAAATCCAAGTTAACATTACTGGGAGTTCACAGTTTGCAGGACTCGTTTCATACCTAAATCTAATAGCGTTTTGAGCGCAACATAATTGGACTTTTGAACCGCACAGTGAAGCGCTGTCCGGCCGTCCTTTGTCCGGAAGTCGAGTAGTGCTCCGCCGTTGACCAGACACACGATTATTCTTTGGACAGCGCTTGTGGTCGACGACTGACTGGTGGCCGCACAGCTCAGCGGTGTGTCGCCGGTGGACTCGTCCACGAAGTTTGGGTCACAATTGAGCAAAATTTTGGCCACTTTTTCAATGTTTCCGTTTTGTACAGCACTTAATAGTCGGCTCCTTTTCCGCCGCCTTCGAGTTGTGGTCGCTTTTGGTAAACAAGAAAAATTATTCGATAATGAAAAACTGTAATTTTTGCATGCTCAATATTTTTAATAATTTATTTAAAATCATTTGATTTCAATTGGGTAGTTACCGAATGGCTTTTTAAAAAAAATAATTACTTGCTCATTTTTTATTAAATAATTCTAATTGGACAAATTAAAAATTTAGCATGGTTAAAAGCTTTGATCAGTTGTAGCTAAATTGATATTAAAAACTGTAAATTTAGCAAGGTTAAATATTATTATTGTAGCTAAAAATAAATTCTTGTTAATTTGGAGATTGGACTCTCGAAGAAATTTTTTTTCTGATTTTATAACTTGATATTATATAAATATGATAATAAAAACTGTAATTTAAGCAAGGTAAAACCTTATTAATACAGTAAAATTTTGATCATTTTAAATCGGTCGATACTCTTGGGATTTTTTTTAAATAGTTTATAATATACCTTACATGGTGATTACATAAATATAATGATAAAAGCTGTAATTTTTGCATGATTCAAAATTTTGATAATTTGTAAAAATTATTCCAATTTTATTTGGATTAGTGGAATCACGATATTTTTGCTATAAATTTGCACGATTATTTTAGGAGTTGACATTTAAAACTGTAATTTAAGCAAAACTAATAATCTAGATGATGTCTAAAAATTTATCATTGCTAGTTTGGGAAATCTCACACCTAATTTTGCCATGCTGACATTTATCATGGTAACTAACCTGGCGGTAATGTAGTCATGACTTCTCCGACTTTGATCCGCTGCTTATAGAGGAGCTCAAGACGTATACGATTACAACACTTTTCAATAGATTCGCTGAAATAGTTATTTAAATTCAATTCCTCGTCGAGAAAGTGTCCAAACGAGGCGCAGAAGAAGCCATAGTTAAGGTCATTATTTACAAGATTATTGCACCTCTCGATTAGGCCTTTCTTCACATTCCAGATCCGCTCGTATTTACTACATATCACTGTTTGCTGTCGGATATGGAAAAACAAACACAAAAGTTATGCAAAGTTTGTGTTAATCAACCCATCGATGGGTAACACAAGTATTCCAGCGATAGGACAGTCAGGACATACCTCTGCCTGGAGTTCAGGGATATAGACATTCAGATAAAGAAAATCCTTTTGGGATTCGTTTGGATTTTGTTGACAATTGTTGTGTAATTCGTTTGTTTGGTTGCAATCATCGGGTGATCTCTTCATCATATTATACACCAAATCATCACTTAATATATTACTGGAAAACAGAAAGAGAGGGATAAGTTTAGTAAAGTTTTGTATTTAGCTTGATTAAAAATTAATTTTAAGCTTAGAAAACTATAATTAACTAGATAAATTCTAAGTTTAGTCGAAAAGAAAAACCAAAACTACTTTACTCAAACAGAAAGTATACTTTGAATAAAAGATTTTGTCTTATTTACAGTCTATTGAAAAGTGGTTTTCATGCCATTCATGGCATCAATCGATGAATAATAAGAGTATTGAAAAACCAATTCTATTCGGATATCAATCAACAGAAAACTCTTATCAGATATTAATTCAAGAAAATTGATATAACATTAAAACACAAGACTTTCCTATTGTCTGAAGAGTCAAACAATTCTTGAGTTTTACGAAAAAAAAGTGCAAAACATTACAGAAAATTAGATTCAATAATAAAAACCCATTGTTTCGCACACATCTACAAAATTCACCGATCATTTTGCGGACAGAATTTCCGCATAGCATTCATGTCCATTAAAAATCGCAATTTTATGTTCCCGATCATTTGAAATCTATTAAACCCAACGAAAAGGCTTTACTCCTTTTCTTTGCTTTTCTTTATATCAAAGAAAAATACAAATGAATTCACATAAGAGTCCATTCAATTGACTGCTTCTTATGTCTCAAGAATTTCAATACAATTATTCATAAGACTATCAAAAGTAGGGATCAAATAGTTGTTGATTATACCAAATGGTAGTCCTTTCAGCTCCCGGAAGCCTTTGTCAATGGGTGATCACCAAGATGAAATAAAATTAGTTAAATTCTCTTAAACCATATATTAATTAATTAAATGAATACTAAACTGAACTTTCAATTGAAACAAAGTTACAGCTTTTGTTTGGTTAGGAAAACAATAAATTAATTAAATTAATTTTTGATTCACACGTTGTATAAAATATTGGACCTTGCTCACAATAATATTTTCATAAGGAAAATGATAAAATTCCAAACTTATCATAACAATAAAGCGAAGAATAAATACACTCTTTTTTATTTTATTACAATTAGTCATCAATTTTGATGTCATGCGTTATGTGTTATAAAAACTGTACTAAAGTCCAAAAATATTATTCGCAATTAACCAGGTTTTCAAAAATTGTATTAATGGATAACTGATGAATAGAATTTTTTTTCACCAAGCTCATTCAAAAATAAAACAAAAGTCTATAAATATGGCCAGAATTAGATCAGACAGATGTATAGCTCTGGCATTTATCAATAGATCAGTCCCTGAAAAGGAGTGATAAAAAACACTTCAAAACAAAAATACAAAACAAGTCTTCAATTGTTTTATGAATTCCGCGAAACACAGAAAAAATGGATTAACAATAAGTGAAGCTTTCGTTGCGATTGTGTTTGCAATCCTTGACCGCAAATCCTGACTAAACGTAACTCCGATTTTTGGATACCGTATTCTCCCCCCAAAACTGATCCCTCGCTCAATCATGCGATTAATGCTTTCCCTTATTCTGGAAGAAAAAAATCTAATTTTTAATTAACTGATTGATCGATGGCTCGGAAAAAACGTTTCGCTCAATTTGTTGTGCCAGTGATGGCCATCGGGGGGAACGCCAGCCCTTATCAGACATTCAAGATTGTTATCTACGAAATCGCTTGAATCTCATTAGCCCTCAGAGTTCAAAGCTGTGGCCCCTATCCTGGTCATGCCTTAAACATATTCTTGTTGTCTAATGTATTCAATGCCAGTCTCTTCTCAACCAATATTATAATAGTCTATTGAACTCGAAAATCAAAACTTCTCCGATGAGATGAAAAGTGAAACTTCAACACAAGAATAATAAACTATCAAAGTTTGTGCCAAAAATATTATAATATAAAAGAGGAAAAAATTCGGCAAAACTTCTGAATTAATTTCTGAATTTTTGAATTCATAGCTCCTTTTGATTGAGAAAAATACCATTTTTTCCCACAAATACCTTACTTATCAGCGCTGAATGTGGGGGCCGACAGAAAAGGGGGCCACTTCTCATGCATTTGCATTTTCTATTGAGTAACCAAAAAGTTCGTGATATAAATACGAACAAAACTAAAGTACATTTCTTCTCTTGCGTTTGAATCTTGCAAAACAATGTTAGGGCTGAAGAAAGGATATCCATTTGTCTCTTAACTGCACCGGAGGAACGGCTATTCCATTAAAATCCATTCACTGTTTAATGAACTTCAAAACGCAGACAAACACAGGTATATGTCATGAAAAGTGACTTAAGAAGAGTTAATAATAATAATAACAAATAATTATGTTTTTCCGATATTATAGTCAGCGCTCAACCGATGCCTCAACTGATGGCAAAACGTGACTAAACCCTGTGTTGGCTCTCAATAATTGAGTGACAAAACACATCCTCGTTGTTCTCAAACCTCATCTTTTAGTACTGAAATTCGTGGAGAATTTATTCTCTTTTTCTTCTCCCAGTGTTTGCTTTGGGAGACACTCATTATGTAATTTCACTATTCCATTAAGACGAGCAAGGTGCAACAAATTTAATCGTAAAATTATAAGCTAATCAATAAATGAATTTATATTTCATTTGTAATTGCTAATTTTCTATAATTGTGTTTGGGCTAAAAACTGTAAACTTGAACAGTTTTAAAGCAAATGACATGGTGATTTTGGAATTTGTTAATTTTTGGAATGCAAACAAAGACATTTTTTTGCAATTCTACTAAAAATTAGTAAGATCAATTTTTGATAAAAATAAACAAGCAAAATTCAAAATTAATTTTTGATAAAGGTATTTGATTGATTTTAAAATAATATTTAAACTGTAAATTTGAGCATATTCATTTATAGCAATTGTCAACATAAAAGATATTATTACCTGGTTGAGTTTTCTGAGTAGATTTTTGTGCATGCACAAATTATAAACTATCTTGCAACTTTTTTTTACATTTTTCGCATATTCAAAATATTTAAAGTTTCATATTAATTATCAAGATAATTACGTAATCACTGATAAGTTATCAGTATTTGAATTATTTTTAGTAAAAGTGAGTAAATAGCGTTCAAAAGTTCAGGATCATCGCCCGGTGCCCTTTGCTTATCACATGTCTCAGAGTATCTGAAAAAACAGATTAACCTTAAGATAATTAAATCAAATCTCTTTTCACATGAATTTTCGCTAAAATCAGTTGAGAGGAGTATTTTCTGGGGAAACCTATCAGTGAAATAACCGGAGAGAAAATTTTGAACAAATATTTCAAAAAGATTAGACTTTTTTTCTCTCTCGTAATGCGATTATCGAGAGGTTTGTGTCAAAAGGAATGCCATCAAAAGGCAAGAAGTTTTGTCTTAAGACATAATATTGTAAAGTAATAAACGGCTTAACCTTTGATACGAAGCCCTCTTTGCTCTGTTTCTCCGCTAATAATAATTAACCGAAAAATGGATTACTTTTTGAGAGAAATTCCGATAAATTACTTCCAAAATACCTTTTTTTTGATTGAAGACAATCATTATTCTGTTCCTCTTTCTGAAGGGCTAATGAGCGCTGAGCACAGGTATGAAATATTTTCGCCATTTGTTTGGCTGTGAACTGAATTTAATCAGCAATTCATTCAGTTATCACGGATTGGATATTAAGGCCTTTTATGCGCTCCGATTAGAAGACCGGGAATCAAATGGTGATTATATTCCGAGCGATTAATTTCATTATTAGATCAATAGATAAAGTTATCAAAAGGAAAATGTTCTTGAGTTCAATCATGAATTTTTGATTAGTATTGTAATTACAAGAGCACAGGTAGCCATACCTGACCGTCGAAGAGGAGAACCACTCTTTGTTTTTCGAGATATAATTAATGGAAGAAAACGCTAACAAAGTTTCGCAATAATGATCATGATCAACTTGGAAAAACAAATAAACAAGAACAAAACAGCAAACAGCTAACACACGATTATATCACCATGATAATTAATGATTCCACTCTCGTCTAATCAGATGTAATTTCAGATATTTCACTGGGATTTGAATCCATGACATTTGAGCTCTCTTGGTATGAGCTCTCTTCGCTCAAATAACTGGTTCTATACTCTGTTTGATAGGAATTCCTCACAAAAAAACAATATAACTATAATTAAATGCATGAAAAACAAGCGCTTTATTCGAGAAAACGAGTGATTTATTAATAATTATTTCATTTTTCTTGATTTTCTTCAAACACTTGGAAACACTTTAACCAGTTTTTAAAGAACTCATTAAACGCTAATGAAATTCAACCTTTGATTTCCATACTCTTTGTTTGCGATAGTTATCTCTTTTGATGGGAAGGGTTTGATGGGATGATCCCCGAGTGGTATCGGTTTCGCAGAGGGAAAGGCATACGAATATTATTCTGATTTTTGATCCTCTCTTCTCTTCGAGTAATTTATTTTAATAATTTCAGTAATAAATTCATGGAATGTAAGAAGGAGTTAATGGGTTTTTACTTTTTTACCATGCACAATAGTAAAAAGGGGATTTTATCAAGTTTAAAGTGCGTGGAATAAATGAAATAATTAATGTAGCAAGGACAATTTAAAAAATAAACTTTTGTTGACCCGGTACCAATAAGATAGTATATACTTCAAGCTATACTCCAGTAAATATTTCCGATAAGTTTACAGCTTTTGAATGACAGCGCAATTGAAAAATGATTTGTAATAAAATGAGTGAAAATATTTTATTAAAACAAATCCATTAGAAATGCATTTTATATCATTTGAATGACTGGTTTCGCCCACAAAACAAAATACTTCAATAAATAGTGGTTTTGATCGCAAACCGTATTATCATTTCGGGAGTGACTGCGAGAGAGAGAGAGAGAGAGAGAGAGAGAGAGAGAGAGAGAGAACGACTAATTGTTTCATACATTGGATGAAAATCTTGGTATCCATTAATCGAAATCAAGTTTTTCTTGTGTCCAAAGACCTAACGATCGCCACTAATGTGTGGAAAAACTAATTTAAAAAACACTTTTATTTCCCAACAATTACTTCATTACATGATTTGAGAGCCAAACCAACTCCAGAGCTCTTGAGCTAAGAGGAGAGCAGAACTCCTAATTGAAACACAAGAACTAACTGTGCTTTTTAGGGTCAGTCACGACAGGCAGCAGTTGTTTTGTCATCATTTAAAGGCATTAAACAATTTAATCATAAAAAATAGTATTCTTTTAATTTAATCACAAAATTGTTGTTCGCTTCTGACTATTGACCCGAAATTCAAATAAAGGATTCATTGAAAGCAAAGACAAACAAAAACAGAGAGAAAATCATTGTATTCTTGAGATTCAAAAATAGATTATAATTTCTTCGCCTCAGAAATGATACCCCATTTCATGGCATTTAAGTTCACTCAATTCATAACGAAAAGCCATAACAACAATATCCAAGTTTATAAATATCAGTCCACTATTCACACCATCGGATTAATTATAGGCTTTGCAGTGAACTTAAGGTCGCATTAAATGTAATATTCAAAGAGTAAAATAACTTTTCATTTTAATGAGCAAATTATACAGACTGTGAGCGATGCAAATGAATTAGCAAATTCTGGAAAGAAATTCATTTTACTCTTGCATTCAATTAATTAATATTCAACGGAGAAAAATGATTAACTGACTGTCTATTGGCTTCAAAAGCATAAATAACCTGATATTTCAAAATATGAGCGCAAAAACAAACGCAATTATAAATCAGCACTAATTTATTGTAAGACAAATTCCATTTCTTATTACCTTATTCTCACCCAGATATTTACAATAAATGGGTAATGGTCGCTCCGAGTCGAATATTTAAGCAAACTCAACATGCTTATCGATGAACGTATTGGGGCAGAGGAGCGGCAATACGGTACTCAAACAATTGGCTATTCATTTATGAAAATTAAATAAATATGTTTTGAAATATGTATTAAAAACTTGTAATTCAAAAGAGAAAACGTATTTTCACTTATAATTCAAAAACAATTTGTTATTCAATACTTAAGTCGTTTTCAATCAGACGTCAAAACACTTTTGTAATTATAATCCATTAGAATTTGAATTTGAATTTCCCATTCAAAACACTGGGAGATATGTGTAAGAGTATGAGAGGGGGAGAGTGAGAGTCAAAATCCAATCTCGACTTTCTATACAAAAAAATGTTTAGGATTTGAATTTCAATTAATTCTTGTAATTAAATATCAGTCAAAGAGTTTACCAAAACTTTAATATAAATTACATTTTTTATGACTTAATAGACACGAAATGAATAAGAAATTCGAAATTATTATTCTGAGCGGCCATACCCAAGGGGTTCGATTAGATCAATTACCCTCTTTTCTGACCCAGAGGTTACCACATTCAAAGTTATTCCAAAATTAAAACCCTGGTAAAGGTTCAGCATCCACAATTTTACCAAGTTAAAATCTTATCCGATTATCCCACATAAATCACCTTTTTTCTACAGGTGATAAAATGTGAGCTTGGTCATCCCTCGCCACAGATAATCAATATATGGAATGATAGGAAAATTGGATAAAAAAGATTAAATTTTGTTCAAAAGTCTTATCAATAATCGAAACGAAGGTTACGTTTAATTAGAATAATATGAATGAACGTAAAGGCGATAGAAATGTGATTAAAATCGTTTTTTTTCTCTTCGCATAAAACTTTGCTTTCTCTTTGATAAATGGTTTGACACCTTTTTCTGCTATAATTTAACGGCCGATAATCACTAACCCATGAAAAATGAAATCTCGATTAAATTCAAAGCAAAAAACAATTCGGGATATATTCAGGAATAATAGAGAAGTAATACTGGAGTCTGAAAAACAAAATGATTTTAATAAATACTAATTAAATGAAACGCAAAATGCAATTAAACGTTAGACCATTAGATAGTGGTCTCTCTCAAACTGATCCGGGCGTAGCACCTGATTGGCAAAGAGAGAGCCAATTCTTCTTATTCATTAAAAACGCATTCCTTATTTGAATTTTAGATTATTTTGGTTTTTGGTCTTTAATTTATTTATTAAATTCGCTCAACAAATGTGATAGTTATTTGAATTTTGTTATTAAGATCTTTGAAATTCCAATAATTAGTGCATAAAGTTTTTTGTGCGAATAAAAGGCACAAAACTTCGGTCACTATTTCGCCCGCAATCCCCACAAAACAGGTTACGACTAAATATACCCTTTTATAACACGATAACTAATTTTGAGTGTGGGCATTTATCACTTTCAGCAGTCAAATTTTATTCAAATTAACGTTGAGCAGGCTGATTTATTAGCAAGACGAATTTATGTAAAGTAGCAATAAAACAGAGAATTTGAATTTAATCGCTGATTTTGTGTCATTTTTATCAATACTTTCGCAAATCAATAAAATATTGGGATTAATGAACAGGATATTCGCCGGACTAATGATCCAGAAAAAAGTATCTTATTTTTTGAGCTGAAAATTCGCTCGATTTGAGCCCAAAAAACTGATTCTGACACTAATTTACGGGAAATATGAAGAGAATGAAGAATAAAATTATCAAATTATAGGCAATAATTTTGTTTAAGAAAAATGCGAATCAAAACCAAATTTATTGATAAAATTGATGTCAGAATTGATTTGTAGTCCAATTATGTGCAAAAACCAGGAGAAAAATAATCAATTTATTTGTTGAATAACAAGAATAAAAATCTTTTTGAATAAATTTACGCAATAATCAGAAGTCATTAATTTATTTCTTATAACTTATGAACCGAATTATGATTTCAATAATTTATTACTCAAATCGAGGCCTGATTTTTGAGGGGAACTCCGAAAACGGAATTCAATATTTCAGAAGTGATTTCTCTCCAGAAAAAGAAAGAAACAAAATTCAGTTCAAAATGAGTTTAATTCATTCATTAATTTATATCTTCATTCAAATTGCGAACATTTTTTTCAATAGACCTTCAATAGGGGAACGACATAATTACGGCGACTCTCTATTTGGAAATACCTATAATTTGTTTAATAATTATTTCAAAAGAAGAAATAAAACTTATTAATGAAGCTCTAATTCCTGGCCATAATTACCATGCATTTAACCTTAGCTAATCGTATTGCCTTGTTAAGACTGGCTTATTATTGATCAGGCTGAAAAAAAAGTCAGCATTGAAACAAATGGGTAAAGGTTGTTGTGCCTAGATCAATTTCATGGCGAAGAATCAACTATGAAGTGAAGATAATTTCATCTTTTCTTCAATACTTTGCAAATGTATTAACGGTTTTGTGGAAAACGAGTCATTAGTTTTTTGAGCAAAACTCTTGAGTGAAGCAAAAAACGACTTTAAAGAAAACTTATCCGGAAATCTAATGGCATGTCCTGAGCCCTGAGCCGAGCCCTTAATGTTTGCTCTAATGTTATACCAAATGAGCTGTTATTTTGAGAAATTTTGTTTCACTGCTAACAGTCTGAGCGAAAAATACAGTGTTTTTCAGAGTTTTGTTTTTATTCCTTAATCCAAATGATAAGTAAAATACATAACCAAAAGTGATTTGAAAGACCGGGAATCAACTCCGAAAAGGATAGGGACAGGAATGGCCTTCCACTCGACTGACAAATGGATATCAAAGGCATTACATATTTTAATTTTCGGCGTAACATTCAAATGGATAACTTCCGCAATTGGAGCTAATATTATGAATATTATATGATCTTGCAATTGGAAAAACTAGAAAAAATCCAATTCGTATGTAATGTATTGTAATTTATGTTAATTCCTGTCGACATCAAACTCCTGTCACATTTGAAATGTTAGTTAAATATAAGACTGAATTTGAATTTAATTTTTTTTGTTCTTCTCTTTCACTTGAAATTCATTTATTATAATAATAACCGAAAGAAAAGACGAAAAAAAGTTTTATAAAAACTGTATTTTTCTTATGCTTTGAAATAAAAAACTGTTTTATTAATGCTTTTTGTTTCCATAAAGTTATGATAAAAATTCATTAAATTCTTGGTTGGTTACAGCAATCTTTTTATGACCTTTCCTTCCCTGAGCGGTCAGTCAAACGGTACGTAAACACACCCTTTGAACTTCACTGGAAAAAAAAATGGTACGAAACAATCATTCATTATTATTAACATCTATTATGTGAGGCTAACCCAGGAATAACTTGTTGAGATAAAATACTTAAAATGCACTTAAGTATAACGTTTGGCACCAGTGCTGGCAATACCTACCGTTTATACTGAGATAAAGGGCTCATTAATTTCAAAGACTTTGACTTGAATTGAATCCAAGATCACAATCAAAAGACTTTTATCCTTAAAATATAATTTATAAAGAGTTGTATCAAACTTTCATCTGATTTCAATCTCGCTATTACTGTAACTCAATATCCTGGATGCTATTCCGTGAAAGTCCAATAAGACTGCAATCTACCAGAAATTAAAGGAAGGGCCAAAACTACAGGATTACGTACTGATTGACTGGCGCTGACATAATATTCAAATCACAATCACTTTTACAATCATTTTATCAAATTTAATAGATTTCACGTCAGACTGAGAACAGACTCTAATAGTGAATGTCCTCACAGTTTGAGACTGAGTTCGAGGAAAATGAATAAAAAACTTTTCACTCAAAACAAAAATCAGTGAAAAATAAAAGTAAAGTAAACTTAGAGAAGAATTTCTGGAAATCCAATCATTAAAGTTATGTAAAACTCTTTCTTTCCCTCTCTTTGGTTAAGAGGATGAGAGAGAGAGAGAGAGAGAGAGAGAGAGAGAGAGACCAAGAAATGTATACAAAAATAATATTTAACTTTGATTTTCAATTCTGTTATCTGATTAAGGCTTTTGAAAAAAATCAATTACACTATCGGTTAATAACATCAGAGCCGTTGCTATAATAGCCCGTGAATTGAGTCTGAGTGACGGGAAAAGTCAAAAAGTGAAAGACTCTTTTTCTTTCGATGAGAGGCCAATGAAAGGGAAATCCATTAATAAAACATTAGAAATGAAAATGACTTTCGATTTCTTGTAATGTGAGAAGACTTGGGGAACAGTTGGGAAGGAATTCCAACTTTTTTCGTGGTATTTGTTCAAGAATTTCAACGATTTTTTACTTTCAGCTGAAAATAATTCATTCGCTTCCGGAAACTGACTCCCAGTTAATGTTTCTCTAATTTACCATGCTTCATTTTGTAGCTTATTATTATTGCGGGTTCAACTAGCATTTCGCATGATAAATCACAATTTACAAGTTTGCGACAAATGATTTATTGTTTTAGGAAATATTCAAATAGATCACCAAGCTAGAATAATGACTTTACTAAAATTTTCAATTTATGTCAGCTTGGTGATCCCTGAAACAAACAGAACGAATGAATAATATAAAAACATTTCTTTTCAACAGGTTCATTGTCATTTAAAGATATTCCAACTGTCAATTTCAGAAATTTCACTTGATTAAAAATTCCATAATTTATTAGACAAAGCGGTTGTTCCGCATTTTTTGCTGGATATATAACAAGCGGTGAATTATTTTTGGCTCTGATTTTGAAAATCAAAATCATTTCTCACATCTGAGTGAAGACAAACTGAATTATAAATAGATATGAACTCAAACGTTGGTATAAATATCGTGTCATTTGAAACGTGAAGAACAATCAAAACCAGACATTAATTTTGATGAGCAGTTCATCAGTCTGTCCATTGTTTTCTTGGATGTAGTGTTAAATGTGTTTCACTTATTGTATAACAAATGCCATCAAAAAACTCAATTAAATCCAATTAAACACTAATTTTAGTTTAATTGTCGGCACAAAAGTCCCAAAACTATTACCTTATTTAACTTAATTTGATAATTTACAAATTGTTCTTGATAAATTTGTTCAATGACAAAACAATTTAGTTTACCAAGCACATTTAAGATTATAATTTTAAAAAATTCGAGTATTCGTCTATTCTAAAACCAGTATGAAAATTTTATTAATTAAACTTGCTAATCACATTTGGCGTTAATTACAGTTTGCTACAAAATTGAAATTTGATTGAAAGCTCATTAGTTTTCGAATAGAATTAATTACCATGTTCGTTAATTAACCTTTGAATTTATTCTGATAAATAATATGATTTATATAGGGGATTCAATATTTTTAAAAACACAAGAATTCCGACCCAAAATTGTTGAATTAAATACTCAGGATATTATTACAGTTCATAAAAAATGAATTGTCTTGAAAACTTTATTTATAAAATTGTCTATCTTAGCTGACAGTATTATATTTAGATAAAAATTTATGGTCTCTTTATCATCCAAAATTAAAGATTAAATTATCTAGATTAAATTCAAATTACAAAATTTGAAATGTTTACAGTTTGTAATAAATTAGCTTTTCTATTCTGAAATTGAATACTAGATCTAATCAATTAATCGTGATTACTAAATTTTAAAGATAAATTAAATTTATTAAATTAAATTTTTTAGTGAAAATATCAAATCATCATGCAAAAGCTATAATATTTTATATTCCATTAAAATAAATAAACGTTTTTTGCAGTATTTTTAAAAATTCTTGAGAATAAGTTACAGTCTTTTAAACAAAATAGATTATAATATTAAAAAGTTAAATTTCTTGAACAATTCCTGTTAATTCATCAAGATTAACATACAAAACTCAATAAATATATCAAAAATGATAGATCAAAATTTACTTACTCATTTTATAAATCATAACAACCAAGACTTGCCACCAAAAGAGTTAGAACAAGATAACTGTTCGCATAAAATGAGCCACTTTTTACAGTATTTTCAATAAACGAAAACAATTTCGATTGAATTGAAAATAATCTCAAATGAGTTGTAATTATAAATGAGTTTTGGAGTGAAAACAAGAAGACGTTTATATCGTTTATTATACGCTTTAAGCCATTTGTCAGAAAAATCGTAATTATTATTATAGACTACTTTCGTAACCCTTTCCCCAAAAATTGAAAGTTCACCCGAAGAGCCATTTGTTCGAGAATATTAGCTCCAGGAACAGGTCTGGGTATAGGAACCGCTGTTCCTAAGAATAATAACACTTCAAGAGTTGATTGCAAAACGTTTTTACTCAGTTTTATGCATAACTTGAATGTTAATAATCGACGGAAAAAACCATTTGATGGAAATATTGGGTTATGTTTTGCAAAGCATTTTAATATTTATTACTTCGGAGCACATAATAGATAAAAGGAGAGGAACACCACAACCACTTCGCACACACATACAGACGAGAGCCGAGACATTCATTTTATTCATTGGTTTGGAAGTGAATTATATTTTACTTCATTTGAAAACCACTTTTGTATTCAAAAACAGACGAAAAACTCTTCTATAAGACTCTTATCTCTGTTTTCTTTTGTTATGAAAAGTAATTTACAGACAATTTTAGGGAGAATTTTGGCCACGAATTGGATATTCTGAGCGAAACAGTAAAATCTGTGGCCAATGTCCACAAAATTGAGTGCCTTTCCATATGTGTGACCAAAAAGTACTTATATTTTCCATATCTATTACAACTGTTATTAAATCTGTATGTCCTGTGATATGCGCTGCAAAGCGTATAATGATTTTTCTTACCCATTAAGGACAGGTTAATTAGTACGTACGGCAGCTCATACTTCCCGCGGGGGTATTGACATCCATGTCCTCACTTAATAACAGTGATTACGTACTAATTGAGTGGTTTTAATTGCAATCAAAAGTGCTTTAAATTAGGTTTTGATTAATAGGAAAAAAATCGAGACTTTTTTGCGACAAAAAATGTCTTAAAATTCCCGAAAATATTAAAAACATTTGTAATAAACGGAAATTTGTTTCCAATTCTTGATTAAAATGTATTTTAAAGTCTATTTTTGGGCCAATTTTTATGTCATTTCAAAAGCGATGAAAAAAATAATTTTCGCCGAAAAAAAGTTTAGATAAAAACAATTGAAGCGATAAAACGAGTGCTTATTCGAGGAGAGAACAGGAAATATAAGCCATTCCTCGTTGTGCTGACCCTTAGATTGGTATTTGTTTTTTAGTTGAGATACAGAGAGTGTCGTATGAAGTGATCTAATGATAGATATTTTCGGGTTATTGTAATTGAAGTGTCGGTTCACAGCATTAATATCCGAATCAATTTTGATATTTTGCCAGACATTCAACGGATCGTAAAATGGATTTTTCAGCAAAATTCGTGTTCATATTTTTAGAGTGACCAGGACACAAAAATATTCCAGTACTTCCTTACCCATATAATATAAAATCATCAAGTTGGTATTCACAATTTTATAATAATGTATGAATTACAGTTTGGAATAACCATGCTTAATTTTAAAAAATCAATAATTGCATCTATCCAAATATTTAAATTTAATTTGCTAGCTCATTTGAAATATAAATTTTAATTATAATCAAGTTATATATGAAGGAATGCCAATTAAGATTTAATCACCAAGTTGCTATATAGTATATACACCTTTTAAATAATGAATAAATTACAGTTTGAAATAATCATGCTTAAATAAAAAAAAAAAGTTCCTCTCAATAACAGCCAGATAATAAAAAACCAAATGAAAGTTGAATTCAAAATTGATAGAAAATAAAAGTTACAGTCTTATTTAATCTTGATCAATTAAAAGCAGAATGAAATGTTGCACAATCATGTTCAATGTGCTCAAAAGTGACGGGTGAGGGCAAAAAATTTTAATCTTTAATAGATTGAATAAATTATGCACTTTATTCGTATGACATTGAAGGATAACCCCTGGAAAAAATGAAAGGCAGTGCCAAAAGAAAGCTGAATCACAGAGCTCTGAATAAACTGATGGTTCGCCTAAACTCATGTCTGGCCTCTGAGATGAGAAGAGAAGCGAAACGAATCCAAACAAAACACAAATTATAAGTTCAGTACTGAACTGATTGTCTTCCGATCCGATAATACCTTGTTATGAGAGTTCTGAACGCAAATCGATAATAATAGTAATCTTGGTCTTGAAAATCACCATTCATTTGGCAGACGATATAAAGAAAGGGATAATCTTTTTCTTTTGGCTTTGATTTTGTTTTTTTTTTTAGTTTAATATAAATTTTTTTGACTTTTCTTTACATCTCTTCATATAATTTGATGTTATATTCAATTCTATAGAGAATTATATGTCATTTGTTTTGAACAATAAAAACATTTATTACTAATAATCAGACAATAGAAGTTTAGGCATTTAGCCTTTTTTAGTGGATAACCCCATTACCCCCAAACTTGGGGGCTGTCCGAAA
>JAQIXD010000495.1:0-25774 GCA_034699985.1 Minunthozetes semirufus
TTTTGAGACACTATTCATTTACGGGAAAAATTAAAACAATAATGGGATTTATGAGTGCAAACACGGGATTTGAATCCCAACTTATAAGACTTATCAAAGAAATTTACTGTATAACCTGATATCATTTTAACGAAAATATTTTTCGAATAAAAAGATAAAAAAATTTAAATAGTTAAATTTCTTGAAAAATCACCAAAAATAATAACAAGTTAATCTCATACAAAACACCAAGTTTTAACAAAAACACCTTGTTCGATTGCAATTGAATAAAAGCAGTGTTTGCACTTATTCCCCAATTTGCTTATATTATAAATTTATTTTAAATATAACTATCAAGCTCCATTTAAAAGTTACAGTTTGCAAAATTTAAATAAAAATTAGTTAATAGTTTCAAAATAAAATCGAGTCTGAATACGCTCCCAAAAAGTCTACTTTCTTGATCAATATAAGACAGAAAATTGATCTTAAATAGAAAATTACAGTTTTTCCAGACAAATAAATTTTGTTAAACTATATACTCGATTAAAAGTTGCATCAATATTTTTAAAGGTCTGCAATATTTATCAAGATAAATTTAATATGAGTAACAAAAAGTCCTGGTTATTGCAAAAGATCAAATATTGACTAGAATAATACCAAGCTGGTTATTTTCCTAATAATAAGCTCTATTATTATATGACAAAAGTTTGTGACAGATCTTTAGGTAGAGTGAGTGCAATGACTTTTCCCAAAGGAATGGACTGTTTGTATGAATTGCTTCTCTGATTAACTGGGATTGGATTGGATTCACTCATACTATGATTAGTCGAATATTTTTCTCATAATTTGTGCATAACTTTCATATAATACTAATCGGGTTATAATGAAAATGGCTTTTCAGACATCAAATATAGTGACAGATAGTGCTGTTCGATGTGTTGATCCACTGATTGGAGCACTAAAGACACTTTTATGTGGACACACAGCACAGCATATCGATTGGCAATTTATTTACACATTAATCGCAATATTCACACAAATATTGTATTCATATATGAATTGTGACATCACTTAAGACGCCATCAAATCCAGTGATAAACGAAATTAAGGCTTTCATTACATCACCGGTTATCTGACGGACAAACTTGTTGTCGGCGTTACTTATTCTGAGCGCTTTTTTCATGCCTTTCATCTCAATATTATTATATATAAAATTGATTTTCTTATGGCTCTCCTTTTCTCTCTTGTCTTTTGGGCCGACTGTATGTCTGATCCATCTTTGGATTGGTTTGGCATCGATTGGCTTTAATTGTGTTTATCGAAAGTCGGCTCTAATTGTGCTTTTGATTAGATGTGACTTATTATAGACGAAAGCAATTGTTTTGTCGCACATCTCAGTAGACATTAACCCAGAATACGACAATCGAGTGATAGATCCTATCAATCGATTCGTTGATTGCCCTCAAAACTAGATATTCGAGTAATTATCTTAAGAACGGCTCTAAGACTGAATCTTTAAGATATCCATCAACCAGTCTGTCCATTGAATGTGCTGTGCAGTGTGTTTGTGTGAGCAAGGTTACCTTAATCGATGTGTCAGATCTGGAAAAATGTGTAATCTAGTCATAAGTCTGTCCATTCATCCGGAGATGATTTATGAGATTTGTTTTTAAGATTTCAGAACCAATTTTTCGTGAAACATGAATCTAGATTGTGCTGAATAGTGAGCAAGATAATTTCCTCTATCAAAAACTCATAAAAATTCAAGATTTTTGATGTAAATTCTTGATTAGATTCTTTGGAAAAAATAAGCTTGTATAGATTTTGTGGCCAAAAAAAATCCGATATCACCTAAATTAACACACTGTGCACAGAATGTAACCAGTTTGTGCCCGATCCAAATGGTGGCACATAAATTATAAGCATTAAATATATCGAGTATTTTATCGAATATCGATATCCCAGCACTTTATTCACTGCCAGTACTCGTCGACTGCACCAGTAATTGCTTATAAGTGAACTGTAATTTCCAGACTCTTGGCATTAGTTGCAAGAGTGAGAGCACAGCACCAATAAAACGACTATTTTCTTATTGAACCGTTAAATTTGATGTCATTGAAAGCGAGTCCTTTACCGAAGAAAATGCACTAAATTTCTCTATTATTTGTTGTTTTTTGTTCGCATTATGTTCAGGGATGCTCAAGGGGTAGGCTTTTAAAGTCTATCCATACATGTCTTTCCACTTCACAATGAATAAATTGACAAAACATTTGAAAAGTGCATCTTTTAAACGAGCAAATTCTCCCCGAAATCTAAATCTTGGTAAATGATATTTTGCAACTAGATTAAATTACTTTTTTTGTTACCATGGCGATCCCAAGACTTGGCCATCACTAGTAAATGTGTTTCAATCCGTTATTTGAAATATATTTCTCTTTTATATACAAAAGAATATTCTGTATATTCTGTTGTTTAATGTTTGAAATTCTTGAGAAAACTAATCATCATTTTTACGAATACTTTATTTCTTCCAAAAATCTTCAGAGAATTTGAATTAAATTTTGATTTATTTTTTTCAATAATAAAGAAAATGCAAATTATTTTTGTCGAAAACCCTTTGTTATAATACTGTGTTATATGCGCTTAATAATGATAAAAGCCAACATGGGAATTTGCGTTCGCAGCAAACATTAATCAGACTCATTGCGTTATTTGCATCTAATTATGGCCTATTTTTCAGAGTCAACGACCAATTTAGTATTCAAATTACCTAATTTTAATTCCGGTCAATACCAGGGATGGCCACGAATTTTAATTAGGTGTCATTAATATCATGCAAATCTAGTATTTGATCCTCGAGTATGTGATAAAAATACAATTTGCAATAGAATGCTATTTTTATAACAAATATTATTATGAAATAATTTTTAAATTTGCACAGGTATTAAGCAACTACTGAGCTTGTTTAAACAATTACCGATAACATTAAGATTTAGAACATTATTGGTCTTTCCGACCTAGATCATTATAATATTTGCAAATATACTTAAAACATTGACTTTAATGCACTAATAATTAATTGCACGCAAATCATTATAATTTTTGCGTTTGTTCAAGTGATGAAGGACCTTTTATTTATTCAATTTAATGTAATTCTGAGCAAATATTACGATTCATAATTGCTAGATAATTACATTACGAAATAATTATATTCCAATAATTTTTCCATAGTTTCAATTGAGTTGAGTTTACTTTGAATTTATTTCTTTACATTTATTTCATTGAATTTTGACATTAATTTTCACAAGAGTTTTGTCGGAGGAAATGTTGAATTTAGAATTAGATAAACTCCTACCAAATAGCCTGGTTATTCCGTCATCTGGTAACCACTTTTACCAGCATGGCATTTCAACGTGGGCAATCGGATCAGTCAAACGATCCAAGTTTAATAATCCAGTAATTGTTTTCACGGTTCCATTGATAACAATAATTAAGTCAATTATGTCGTTATCTTTGAATAAAAGCCAAACTCAAGACTTTGACTACTTTTTGATCGGCGATTGGCCCCACTTTTTGGGGGTCAAAAGTCACGCAAATATTATGCTTATATTGACCGCACTTTTTGTAATGTATTCGCAAACAATTAATTACCTGAATTACCAAAAATATCCGACACCTTCCTATTTGAGTCCTTTCCGAATGATGGCTGGTGTGGTGACCCCCTCCAGCATAGAGTTAAAAAGTAGCCAGGGTGTTGAAAAGCTGCTAAAACTAGCCTGTGCCCTATTTAAATACTCTCGATATGTTTCGGTGTCATTCTCCATATCTGGTGCCATATTTTCTTCTGTACTACTGTTCCATATGCCGTCCCTTTTCTACATTCCGGTCAGTGCTCTTCATATGACTCAGTTGTCATTCGGCGGCTATTTTTTGGGGACGTCTTTCACATACCAAATGTCGTACTTTTATTTGATTACAAAATACTTCGGATTAAAGTTAAGACATTTGAACAGAACTATTGCCGAATGTCTGCCGAAGAATAAGATGTCAGACATTTTCTTATTCAGAATATTGTTTGAAAACAATTCCATTCAAAGGGAGATCCATAAGAGTAGCGAAGAATTTGTGTCGCACTTCCTCTTCGGCATAATCTTCATAAACGGGTCGTTCATTAATTTCGCGGTTTATGTCTACCTCTTCGTTGAACTGAATCTTCTGATGAAAAATCTTTGTCTGTATTTCGCTATCATTTGGTTAATAATATTTGTCATTATTTTGGACATCAGTTCCCAAATTGTTGTCCAAAAGAACCAAACTTATCATTTGCTCAGGAAATTGGTTTATACCCAGAAGTTCTCGGTATTCCTGAACATGAAGGTAGAGTTATCTTGGTATTGTTCCAGCATAACATTTAATGAATCTTTTATCATGTTATTAGTTGTACTCTACTCTCGAGAAATTATCTCAGAATAGAGTCGGCTTCTATTGTGCTGATCTATTTATCCTGGATAGAAACAATGTCTTCGAGGTATGGCCAGATAATAACTTGAAAGAAAATTAAAAGCCTTAATATTTTGACTAGATCATTTTGGCTATGATGGCATTCTTTCTAAAAACTATCGATTTGTCTCATTGAAAATTGGTGTATATTATCTAGCTCATTTTACCATTTCAACGTTTTCTTCAGTCCTATTGAGCAATAAAATCAAAAATAAAATTAGCCTTGTTTATTTTATACCATATTTATTATATCTTTGGAAATATGTAAACAAAATAATCTAATTTAATAGTGCAGGTATAAATAGCACTCTAATGAATATTCAGAGTTAAATTCATCAAAATAAAGTATAATTATGAATTATCATGCAAATTTTATTATACTCAAGTGCACAAAATCTCACGCAATACTTATTCCTTACTTCCAAATTTACTATAAGCAAGGTGAAAAACAATGCTAAATTAGAAGGAGATTAGTGGTAATTAAATGATTGATTTAAAATGATGCACCTTGTTCACAAATTATAGAATTTCATTAATATGTTTGTAAATAAATTGACATGATCATTTTTTGAAAATTTTCGCTTTAAGTCATTTTCTTGCGCCATTAATCGTGGAAAATTAAAAATAGATACTTTAATCATAAATTAAATCGATAACAATTATTATTTATGTTATTTGACATTATATCAATAAATTAGCATGATTAATTAGCTTTTGAAACGATATTATATTTTCTAAAAACATTGAACTCATAAACAATTTATTCAATAATTTCTTATTCAGTGGTTATCTCTCTATCAAAATGATAACATCCAGTAAAATGTATTCTAAACTTGTTATAAACGTTTTGCCTGAACAAATGAGGATAAAAAACTGTTATAATAATTTATATTATGATGGTATTTCATGTTTCAAAATTCAAGGCGTAAAAAGACCTAAACTCTATTACCCTCTATGTGTAACAGTGGTAACAATCATTCAATTTTTGAAATCAAGTTATTCGTTAACATTAGATCCGAGCAAAACCGATGACAGCGTTTTTCTATTGATTGGCGATTGGCCCCACTTTTTGGGCGCCAGAGTTCACACAAATATCTTGTTATTTTTGTCCGGTTTTTTCGATTTCAGTCTACAACTATTGCATTACTCTTATTATAAACGAGGTATTAATGTCTTGGATGACAAGGTGTACGCAATGATATCTGGAAGGTTACCACCAATCAAATGTGGTTTTACTAATGAAAGTGATGTCAAATATTTTATGAGGAGAATCAAAATATTATTCCGTTTGGGAACACCCATCACATACTCTGTTGCACTGATCGGTGTCTTATTTGTGTCGATCTTATACCTCAATCCAATAACTTGGACAAAACCAGCAATCTATTTGCCATTGATCATTTTCTACCAGTTTCATTTATTTCTTGGTGGGCATGTCTTCGGCAGCTTTTTAATATACCACTACATTTATTTTGGCCCAATATTCCTGAGCCATTTGATCAAGGTCAAAAGATTTAATAAATATTTGATAAGATATCTGTCTAAAAACAAGATAATTATCACTCGACGATTCATTATCAGGATTTTAACCAAGTTAAATTCAATTCAAAAAGAAATTCAGAATAGCAACATGCAACTTTGGTCAGAGTATCTCTTTATCTCAGTTTTTACTTCGATAGCATTTATTGATTTTTGCCTCTTTGTCTACTTTTACGCCAATCTCTCGTTCATGTTGTGCTGGGTCTATATTTATATGGCAATCACCATGTTTATTCCTTTAATCAAGTTAATGAGTTTTTGCTCGGATATTGTTCTGGAGTTTGGAAACACATATAAATTATTCAAAAAGTTATTGTATTCAAAACCCTTTGAGTCGATACCACTCCATACGAAAGTTAAGGTAATTTTATTTTTAAAAAAGAGAAGACACTAGGTAAAATTGATCTAATCTTTTAATTTATTAGTTTATTTCAGCAATTGAAAAATTAAGTCAAAAGCAGATTGGTTTCTATGTAAATGACCTCTATATTATCAATTATCGCAATTTATATGAAGTATCTTGATAATTTATGAATTAATAACAATTTATTTAAAGTTTTTCCAATTTCTATAGACTTTGGTAATTATGGGAATATTTTTCATTCAGATAATCAATCTTTCGATCTATTAATTCGATAAAAATGATGCTAAAATAAAATTAATCTTGCTAAATTAACTTGAAAATCAACAAAATTGTTTTTTTTTGAAATCATTTTATTTTAGAATAAATAAAGTCATTATTCAAGTAGTGGAAATTTTTGTCAAGTTTATTTTGAATAAATCATTTGATTAATTGTGGTTCGAAACGCAATTCGTTTATTTTGCATCAAATATTTATTTTGGAAATTATCAGGTTTATTTCATACTGAACACGCAGCTAGAATATTCTCGTGAGTATTTAAAATGGCCAAGGTACGTTATTCCAGGCTCGTTCTTAGAGTTCTGCCAAAGCAAATCAGGGTAGAAGATGCCCAAGATCATTTTTATTATTATGGCATTTCATTATTCAAAGCTGAAAATGTGAAAAGACCTAAACTCAATCATCCATTATATTTGACTTTAATCACGTTCATTCAATTTTTGAAATCAAGCTATTCGTTGACATTAGATCCGAGCAAATCTGATGACAGAGTATTTCTTTTGATTGGCGATTGGCCTCACTTTATGGGCGCCAGAGTTCACATTAATGTCATACTATTATTGACCTGTTTTTTCGACCTCAGTTCACAACTATTGCATTACTCCTATTATAAACGAGGTATTAATGTCTTGGATAACAAGGTGTACGCAATGATATCTGGGAGACTATCGCCGCTAAAATTCGGGTTTACAGACGAAAGTGATGTCAAGTATTTTATGGGAAAAATTAAAATCCTATTTGCTTTTGGAAGACCTGTCACCTATTCAATCGGATTAAGCGGAGCAATATTCGTGTCTATTCTGTATTTCCAAAAAATCACCTGGCACAATCCGATAATTCACTTGCCTCTGATTGCGTTCTACCAATACCATTTGTGTCATGGTGGCTGTCATTTTGGGAGCTGTTTCATATACCAATTTATTTATTTACACCCAGTTATATTAAATTCGCTTATCAAGGTCAAACGTTTCAATATCGAATTAAACGCCTATTTTTCAGTGAAGACCAGGTTAATCAGTCATCGAATAATAAACCAAAATTTGTTCAAGATAAACTCTTTACACCAAGAGATTCAAAAGAGCAATAAGCAATTGTGGTCAACCTATCTATTTTTATTAATTATCTCCTTGGTCATATTTATCGATCTTTGTCTTTATGTCTACCTCTTTGTCGACCTGTCATTCATATTGAGCTCAGTATTCCTTTATAATGGATTCATATTTCTCATCCCATTAATCAGAATAATGGGTCTGTCCTCTCATTTAATCCTTGAATTGAGTAAAACATATAAATTGTTGATAAGATTACTGTATTCCAAACGCTTCGATTTGGTGTCGCTCAGAATGAAGCTCAAAGTAATTGAAACTATCAAGATCATTATTTAAATTCAATTTTAAATAATCTTGTTAATTTATCAGTTTATTTCAGCCATTGAGAAATTGAGCCAAAAGCAAGTTGGTTTTTGGTTCTATGATATTTACCTTCTTAATTATGCCAATTCAAAAGAAGTAAATCAGTTTAATAATCTTGATAAAATTAATTGATAAAAACTTCCATTATTTCCAATAGACCATAGTATTCATGGCTACATTTTTCTTTCTGATCGCTGATTTGTCGATAAATCGATTCTTAATTTAACTAGCACCATGCTAAAACAAAATTATCAATGAAAAGCACTCATTCAAATCACCAATTAAATGATACTTCACTGGATTACTCATTATTTCAACTGATTTTGTCAAAAGTTATTTAATTAAAAGTTGACTTTCATTCGATTCATTCAATTGTTTTTTGAAATTATATTTAATTAAATTATTTCCAAATTAATGTCAATCCTATTGAGTGTTATATAAAGCAAATGTAATGCAATTTAATTATGTGATTGTCTTTTATGGACTTCCAATAAAACGATTGTCTGCTTAAGAGTTAACCTTTTATTGTCTTTCAATGTTTGTCTAATCGACAAAATTCATGAAACAACTGTCCGGTTGAGTAAAGCCATACCCCCAAAACGATTGATCTTGTTACTATTTTCATCCAAGAATATCCAGAATAAGCAGAAACTCTTTTAACTTTTAATAAACTGTCAATCATTTAGTGATCTTTTGAGCCGAAAAATAGTGAGTCGTTTCCCATCAAAACCAATAAAACATATTTTTCGCGAAAATCTTTTCAGAAGAAACTCTTTTATGAAATGTTTGGGAAAAGCCTTAAACTCTTTGTAATAAAACTCAATTTAGAGTTTGTTTTCTCAGTCGTAAGAAAAGCTCATAAAAACAATTCAATAACAGAACGGAAAAGTCATGAGTGAGGACAAAAAAGTACAGTTATTTATGAATTCTGGTCACAGAATATTCTGCTCAGAATTTGGATACCATTCCTCTTAAAATTCCAATTTCTAGGATCGAATGGGAGTGAAGGAAAGCAAGCAATTGGTGATGGAGTAGTTTTCTCATCAACTTTTTCCTAATCTATGTGATGCTGATATGTTGTGCGACGGGTCCGGTAATGGCGTTATATTATGTTTATCTTCATCTCGAGTGCACTGTTTTTCTGCAAATATTTGTAAATAACTTTTCTCTCATTCCTCTGATTACTCCACAGATCTGTAATTTTATTGTGTAATCTTCCCTGATATTCACATTACAGTTTGCAGGGGTATTATGTCATCAAATAGAGGAATGAGTGCTGAAAATAAGCCAATTTGTTTCGAACAAAAAAATGTTCTTGTTCAAACATTCAACGAATTTTATTACCATGGAGAATTTGCCTCAATTTATTAACACCAGGATATTTATTCCAGGATCATTCGTGTCTGGAATTCTCAATTCAACAAATTCCCAGTACATTTATGGTTTTCCAGCTCTATAGATAAATGATCTTGGTGCTGATGTACTCAGCAATAAAACATTACAAGAATATTTAGTTTCAGGCGTTTCTATTTGTTGAGAGCCCTTTCCCTCTATATTCCTGTGCCGACAAACAAACAAAAAAATTATCGGAAATTACTTTTTGTTTTTCTGATGGCATTCCTTTACAGACAATAAACTCTTTGCGCTCGACTTCAGTTGGCGTTCCTTCTGATCGAAATTGAAGTCGAATTCGGAATAAATAAGTTTTACTTTAATTTGTTTTCCACTTTTTGTGCCCTTTTTTTCTGTTAAGAACTTACAACTCATTCAACATTTCCACAGAATATTCTGTGTTTTGCCCATTTCTTTGGAACTCCTATTTCATTGATGTTGGCGTTGATTATAAAATAAAGTCAAACTCAGAATCAGTTATAATAAGAGGGAATACCAGAACTTTGAGATAAGGAGAGGAATGGCAAACAATTTCTACTAAAGATTGTTAAGAGGAAAAACTTTGTGAAAGCTATTAAAAGATCAATTTTTAATCAATACCATCAGTTGTACTAATCTTTAGGTTAACCAGGGATATTTTCTGATTTTTTTACTCAAGGCCATTTTGCTATAAACCCCTTCGTCGTATGGCGACCCCCTGTTAAGAATGAAAGAAAAAACGACAGAAAAACTAAATTAAATGAAAGGCTAATCAGTTTGAAAAACATAATACGGTTTGTCATTAAGCCTCGACTTTTAAAAGCTCAGGTCTATGCCGTCGGCACAGATCTCTCTCTTTCCTGAAACTCAATTAAATTTACTTTTTTTCTATCTTTGTATAAATGGCTGACTCATGAGAGTTAAGCTAAAATGCAGCATGCTCTTTTTCAATTGCAAATATTTTCTTAACCAATAGAATGAAAACTGGATTTTGAAAAATTGTTTCTGAATTTTCTCAAAACATTAGTTTTATTGAATGTCTATAAATATTTATCTATTGTATGAAAAATCACCCGAACAGTGCTCTTCAATTGACTTTTCAATGATAAGAACAATGAAAAATTGGATTATCCTGGCATTGAATTTGACTCATCCATCAAAATTGGATATAAAAAAGTTGTTTTTGTGTTAAAATACAATTTAAGTCTTTTATAATCAAAGAAGAGTTTAATTCAATAGAAAAATATTTCCATAAGTACTGAATGAATGGCTATTATTAGTGAGTCTATGAGTTAACCATATTTTTTGATTAAAACCCATTTTTGTTGTTTCAAAGGCCGAGAAATTTAATACATAATATCGTAAGGAATGAAAAACTCGTAAAATATTATGTAATTTATTTTTTAACTCTTATTTATCGCTTCAATTATTGCTATAAAAACATAACTTTCTTCTCATTTGTGAAGCATTTTCTGAAAGATATTTCTTCTGAATTATTTATAAGCAATAAAATTGTTGTCATTTTCTTTCACTCATTCCTTAAATTTGGCGAATTTTATACATAATCTCGTTGTTTGATATCCGGATTAATTATTCATGCATTCAGATTGGCAAGATCAATCAAATTAGGCTTGATGACGCTCATTTTTCAGCAAGGTTCATTGCTATTTGCTTCATTTGCCAGATTCTAATTGAAATTAATTCAATTACTTAATAATGAATTGCAATTAAGTTGATTATTCCTGGAAAAAGATTGTTTTAATTTAATTATAGCTTGGTAAATAAGCATTTATTATTATTATTTGATGATCAAAACAAACAAGAATAGTTTGTATAATTGAATCTTTTTGTTTCTTTCAGGTCAATAACCAAGGAAACACTCAATTTGGAAATAAATTCAGCAAGATTATCTGGAATATTGGAATGTTTTGGCAATTATGAGCCAGTTAAAAGTGATAATTGATGAAATGAGCCAGGATGGTGATAGCTTGATCAGACGTTAGCCTTAATCGTTATGAAGTCAATCATAATATTCATAATATATTTTCACTGCAACACAAAATTCCTCACAAATGGAGTGATTATCAATTCAGGTATGAGTTCATGAGTTAACACATTTTTTACATCAATTTTGTTGTAAGAATCGTTTGAGACATAAGACTATTAGAGGAGAGAATTATTTTTAAACTCATTTATTAAAATAGTTTTCAATTTTTAATATCTAATGAATCATTAATAATGATTAATTCAGTTTAACTTTGACTGGATTCTGTTTTTATCATGATAATAGTTTAATTTAATTATTTAATGATTATAATTTTAATCGATAATTCACATCTTTGGTGGGGTAAATTGGTTTAAATAATTTCTTATAGTTTAATTTATTCATTAAACAAATATAAGCTGTAATTTAATATTAAAACTAATATTTTTACTCAAATAATCAAAAAGACTAAATATTTTTGGGACGATAAAAACAAACGTTTTTTGTGCATAATTTACCATGATTACATTTATTCAATAAGTAATAAATCCAATTAATGAAGAGTAAATAACTCTTTGATTTTGTGTCAAACTGATCAATTTAAAATCTTTCAAATATTGTTTGAGTTAATTTAAAACTGTAATTCTTTAATTAATTCAAAATCTGAGTCTCAAGAAATTTGACCTGATTATTAATATTGGACAATCCAAAATACCTCTCTATTTTTAAAAGTAGATTATAAAGATAATTCATTGAATAGACAATAGTTTGAATCAAATGTCAAAACCCTTTTTGAGTTTAAAATTATATTATTTTTCTTTATTTCTCATTAAATCTAATTCTCTTATATTCGGATCATTTAGATTCAAATTGAAATTTTCTTCACTCCTTTTCTGTTCGTGTCTTTGAGTTAAGTCTATTCTTTTATTCGACAACAAATGGATTCAAAGGAAGAATTTGCTTAAAAATTCAATTCAAAAGACAGTATTTCCTAAAGAAAGGCCACTATTTTTTTGCCATTCATTGAAACAAATGAAAAGTCTATTGAATTTTTATTTGTGTCTCTCCTTTCAAATTTCATCTCAATTTAATAGAGAGAATAAATTTTATTTAAATCTTGTTTTTTCACTCAATTCTTGGTAATCAAGAGTGAAGTTTGTCTTTAAAAAACATTTGGAAAGGCCTACCAAAGGGGCAAAACATGAAAAGTGTTTCTCAACCATCAAATGACTCAAACGATTAAATTACTAAAGAATTCAATGAATAAGGGATTCATTGAACTCTCTTTTCAAATGGATTTTTCGCATTTACTCCAAGATTTAATGCAAATTATATCCAGTATATCATTTTACAAGACTTTTTGCCTGGATAATTCACAATGCATTTCTTTGCAATTTGATTATGATGCTTTTAAAACGAGAATAGATTTATCATTCAATTTATCATATTTTGTCAAAAATGACACCAAAAATAAGCCTTAATTTAATCCCTGAATAATCAGATCAAAAGAGCAAATCTTGTAGTCGTTGAGCACAGAATAGGGCACAGAATAACAGCACTGAATTGCTTTTATTACACGAAAATAATAATAATAAACATTTTTGGTTATCCTTTACTCTCGTAATTATAAGACAAACACATAATAACATTAAATAACAGAAGGAATAGCGCACAGAATAATAGCCAGAACTCCGATATTTATTATCTTATGTTTTGTTTTTGTGAGAAATGGAGAATAATCTTCAAAAGTCATAATCAGATGAAAGGATGTGCTAACACTTGTGTTGTGTTTAATGATAACAATAATCATAATCTGGTGTTAAATATATTGTGAGAAAAGCAGTCATTTTGTGTTCAGTTTGTTGTTTCAAAACAAGTATTTCTTTTTGGGTTTTCTTTGCTTTAATTTTCTTATCTTTTTCTTTGAGTTGTCTTTCGTTTTGTTTTGTTATGTCTTTCGTCTGTCTATTCATTAATTACAAGAATATTATTATAATTTTTAGGACTCATTATAAATGAGTTTAAATTCATGAACTGATTCCTTATGAATTTCAATGGAAAATATCGTTAAACTTATCATTTAATTATTCAAACATTTATGTAATGAATGAAGAAATTCACATTTCTTGGAATTTAGGTCAATATAGGGGTAACCAAGAGTATAGTCAAAGAATCCATTTAAGAAAGAACTGCTTTTAGACTCAAATTCATGAAATTATTTCCAAGAATTCTTTCATCTATTTATGTTTCCACAAATTCCAAGTTCAAAATGTGAATCAAAACTGACCTTGGTTACCAAATAAATGAGTTTTTGGGGATTTCATAAGAGAACGGAATACAGAATATTCTTGATTTACATATATTTAAAGTTTTTAATGAATAGAAAAAGAAATTCTTTGGTTTTAAAAAGTTTAGTTTCATTATTCAAGCAAATGTGCAAGATCATTTGTTACAAAATGTGCTCAAATAAATGGGAAAAATATTCCAAATTCTCAGAAGTGCACTTAACATGATAATAATTTTGCATATTTAGCACATTTAAGACAATATTTCAAATTTTTCTACAAATAAGGAATTCCTAAAAATAGGAATGAGTTTAATAGATGAGTCTTTTCTTGCATATCATTGATTAAAAAAATAGGAAACATTTTCTCGTTTTTCCGCCAAATTAAAAGATAAAACTTTTATTCGGTTCCTTTTATTTTGTTTTTCTCTTCATTTGATTCAAAGACTCAGATATTAATGAATTCATTTTGGGTTTTGAAAGTTAAGCAAAACTTCTTCCTTCAGTCACTTATTCCTTAACCAAGACTATAGAGGAAAGCCATTTGAGGTTTGCCTACATTTTTGCTGATATTCTCTTTTCTTCGGTAGTCAGCTCTGGCTCTGGAGGGCACAGATTAAAAAACCGTAAATTCTTGAGAATAGAGTCAAAACCTACCATTAATTCGAGTGATGTATAACTTTTTGCTCATCCAATGCATAGTAATCGTCAAATAAGGCCAGAAAACAGTGTATTTGTATTCCGTCCTCTTTGAGGCAATTCTTCAAATATTCTTAAAATGGATTAAAACAATTCGGAGTAAATTTTTTGGAAGATTAGATTAGAGATCCAATCAATTTTATGCACAATAAAAAGGCCTGTGTTGTCATGGTTGAACTTTAAATTGGTTAAGTTAATTAGGTCAAATTCAATCTACGAATAATTAACTAGGTGTTTGCACTCTGTTTTATGAAGAATATTTCTTGGAAATTAAGAAAGACCTAAACTAATACCCTGATTAAAATTCTGGGTGATATTCATCTTTGAAAATTCGATAAAAAGGCAATTCTTTGGGGCACTCATGCAATCAGAATATTTAATGAATATTCAAAACCCAAAAAACAAACTAATCTTTGAAAATAATCCACTGAATTATAATTGGGTTAAAAGTTGGTGTTCTTGAGATTCTCATAGGAATTTTATTCGCCATTCGCTCAGCCATCGCTCAGCCCAACACAATAAAAGTGGTAATAATGATAATGTAATTGAGTTTTATATATAAATTTATGAGAATTGCTTCAAATCAGAGGAATTAAAGCAATAATAAGGTATAGAATAAGTAAAGTTGTTTTACTCAAGTATTCATTGGCCGCTGAGAAGCAAAAAACTCATTACGTTTTTATTTCATATGTTGTGTTATGTATGAGAATGAGTAACCAAAATAGAGGACAGGCCATACAGGCAGGCCCTGTGCTGCTGTTGTAATTGCATGAATAATTCACTGATGCCTACGAAACAAGAATAATGAATACAAACAACAAAAATAAGAGTTTTGTTCCGTTCCTTCGCCTTATTTCGTATGTATTTGTGGTCGATATCCAAGTTATTTGTTTTCTATACATATTTAGTGTCACTTTTGCTCATCTTTTCCATCAATTTTGAAGTTTTATTAGTTATCCAGAGATGTCCAGAATATTCTGCTCTAAAGTACTGCAATTTTTCAAATTGTTGAAGAGCCTAATGCACGCAATAAATTATCTTGCATCTATAATCTGGAACAAAACTTAATGATGCCGAGTACTTAATATTGGAATGCCAGATCCCTATCATCAATATAGCATGCTCATTTATTTGATGGGCGAGCCCTCTGGTTAGCTCTGATTAATAATAATACTCGTTGAAAAAAATAGGCATGGGCATTTATTATCGAATGGACGTTTAAGATTGACTAGATAATGTCTTAATATGACAGTTTTATTGTCCAATTTTCGTTTGTTGCACGATTATAATCAAGAGAACAGGGATTCAATTCTAACTGACAAACGATTTCGACAAAACAATCCATCAAATTGTTTAATATTGAATAATATATAAGAATAATATATAAGTAATATATAAACAGATTTATTGGTCCGAAAACAAAATTCTCTTCATTTCATTCAAAACCGATTTTTAAATTCTTTTGCATTCAAACTATGCTATGATTTATGCAGAAAATCCCCAAAAACATCGATTCTTTATAGCCTTTCCTCTCCTCCCAGTCCTAAGACTTTGGAATTCAAAATGATTTTCATTTAGATTTTTGAATAAATCTTATGTTTTAAAATGACTTCACTTAAACTGACTGTATTTCAATGAATTATTCCGCTGATAGGATTATATAATAAACATTTCCGACAACCCCTTCCCAGCTGTGAAAATAAATTCAAATAACCTAGTAAATATTTCTAAATAAATTTATAACTGAAATTTTAGTCAATCCTTGATAAAATTCTTTGAGAACTTGTTAAAACAAATTCTTCTTGTTTATAAAGAGCTGGTTTATAGCAGAATATTCTGGAATACCATTCAAATGGTATTTTAAGTCTAGGATTGTTTGCTTGTTTAGATAAAATTGAGGCAAAATAATGGAAATCAGTGTCTATTCTGTCAAACAAACGAATTGTTAATACAGTCTGTGATTGTCTATCTATTTATGAGAATACCAGTGCAATACCCGTCCAATAGAAACAGAACAGGCATTAAATTTATGGCTTTGAATCAAACCAACCATAAATATTAAAGAAGGTTTTTGCTCCTCTGATACTCAGAATATATGTTTAGTCAATTACAGGCATTCATTGGTCGCGAATATCATATTCTGTGCTATTCTGTGCCAAATGTTTATATGAACTCAAATAGAGACATAATATTTGACGATATTATCCAATATAATACCCGAAGAATATCCTTCTCTTTTGATACCTGAGATAAATCTGTTTGGAATAAGAGAAATAAGAATGCACATGGTGAATAATTATTTCAATAATTTCAATCCATGGTATCCAAGAATAACTCATCTTTGATATACTGAATATAAAATTACAGAAAGAAGAATAAGAAGAGTCATTTATTTGTAGAAAAAGCCATTATTTTGATCATTAAAATTAAGATAAAAATTTTCCGCTCATATCTTGAAATCTGATTCCAAGAGTAGTTTTTTGATGTTTTGATTCATTTGTCTCTTTATTATTGGATTTGTTCACAAAATATAACAAATTATACGAAAAACTAATTTAAGTGAAACAAGAGCTCAGCCAAAGAGAGAGAAATTCCAGTCTTGTATTCTCTCTGGCAATTGATATTGTTTTTTGACGTATTAGGGAATAATTCGGGCCAACCATAGGACAGCCATTATTGGCATTTCTCTTGTTGTGTACCCAAGTATTGGATGTCATTATTGGTCTGATTGTGACATATTCTGAATGAATGTTACTTTTGCTGCCAAATGATTGACTACTCGAGTGGTTCTGCAATTTATTGCTAAAATCCAATGTTTTTTTCCGACAAAACTCTTATCAAAACCAACAGAATGAAAAAAAAAACACTTGACAAAGTGTCCTTGCTCTTTTCTCTATGACATGACTTGAATTTTTATTTGCTTGATAGTGCAGCAAAAAATAAATAATAATAATTGTGGTATTTTATGTGATTTGAAGTCAGCTTGGATTTTATTTGAACAGATGAAATTACAAACTGTAAATATTAAACTAATATTTTTTAACATGCTTATTTTTTTGAAGAATTTAGTTAAATTGGTCAAAGATGATAAGTTTTTTTTGTTAAATATTTATGAATTTAGAATCCATACTAAAACAAAAGTTTAAATGTATCATGCTATTTTCTAATTTATGATAAAATCAATTTACCTAGCAAATTTTTGAGTCAATTAAATAAACAAAAACTGTAATTAATTATTCAATGGTGATTTATGTGTTCATATTTGTTGAGTAAGTAATCTTATTGGCTGAAGTAATGCCAAGATGTTTATTTTTATGAATTCAATATTTTAGCTTACTGAAATTTTTAACCTCGATCATTTTGAAAAACTGAAATCGTTTTTTAACCGGTTATTCAATGGACAGAAAACCACTGAAAAATCAGATTGAAATCCCATTTTGGTTTCCCATTCATAGTCATTGAGAATGCATTATATTCTGAGTCGTGGCTATGAAATTGCAGTAAAATAACTATTGTTTAAGGGATGGCTGAAAGTCTTGGTCACTGACTGAGAGCCCAGAATCAAAAGCAGAGCTAATTTATAGCGCCATTAGATGTTGGGCTAAACTGTAATACAGTATTGCATTACACGGAAAGCAACACTTTTTCTCTCTCTTTAAGACTCAAATAAGAGGAGAGTATTATATCAGGGATGGCCAGGGAGGGTGGCTTTCCAAAATTCTCCCTTCAAAAATGCAACCCAGAATGGAAAAGCCTGGCCATCCCTTGTTTTATATAAATACAAAAACTGTAAGAAAGAGTCGATTTTCACATTATCTCCGGTTGTGCCCCGTTTTTCAGCTCATATTATTCGGCGACTATTTTATATTCTCGGGCACTAAATAAATGATAATGGGCTACATGTGCTTTCCTGTACTCAAATCATTGTGCGTCTGTGAAATTACAGGCCATACCCATAGCTGATAGGCCTTAAGTCAGATGTCTTTCCCTTTTGTGTGCATTTTTCTGAAGCGAAATATGTTTTAATGATAATTATTGACTGAATTTTCACCACTTTTTTCACTATCTTCTCCATTAACACTATTAACCCAATTCGCAAAACATATATGAATTTAGTGTAAATTCAATTATTGATATGAGAACTACCGGTTCCACTACCGGCTCCCCACTCCTTCTTTAGGGCTAATAACAAGTTTATTCAATTTGTTGTGTAATACAAATATTAATACAAATTTATATGAATTGCAATACATTAATAATGTTTTCCCGATTTCTTCAGCCATTCATTTGAATTTTTTTTTTGACTCAGTTGGCAAATATGCTGTGCAGAAACGCCGTCCCTTAAATTAGCAAGATAAATAACAGCTGATAATTCAGTGGATTTCATATGCAAATTGATTTTCCGTTATTAACATTCTTTCGAAAACAATTTTTCATTGATTTTTATTAAATTACTTTAAGAATAACTCTCTCTTCTATCCGCTCATCCTTTCCCTCCCTTTCCCCCATTGTTTGCGAATCTATTCCAGACTTTTATAATTGACTAACATTTGTCTTATGTGTCTTTCCTTATCTACTTTCAGCCGCACCTGGAATTAAACTTCGAGTCCAAGGAAGGGAAGACCATAGCGGTGAGTGTCAATGCCCTCAACAGTAGCACAGCCTCTCATCTGTTGGGCGACTGATAGTGTGTTTTGTGTCCAAAAACACATTCTTTTGGACGAAAATTATAGCAAAACTTTTTATTGCATTTCATTCCTGAAATTTATAACATTTTTCAACAGTTTTTACATTCAATTAAATTTTGTCTTAAATTTTCTCTTCATTTCTTTGTTCTGAGCGAAGGGAACGGCATTTATGTGACTCCGTTTTTTCACTTTAATAGTCTTGGTTTCGTAAAAATATTTTATAATCTCTTGGAATTCATGAGATTTTTTTCAATTTATTTGCGAAAATCAATTCATTTCTCTTAAGCACTGAGAATGAGAAACAGGTTTTGATTGAAATGAAATTTTTTGTTTAAATATATTCAACGCTTTTGAAGAAAAATTGAGTTTTATTTGAATTTTATTCATTCATTTCAATCAAATATTTCTCTTCACTGATGAGAAACTTCTTATAAGGGCTGAGCTTTAGATAAGAGCACAGAATAGGCTCAGAATAAGAGCAGAGAATTTATTAAACTGTAAAAGAAGTTGCGATCAGCAGAAGGTCTGTTGAAAATTGAAAATATATTTATTCTGAGTGAGGAAAGTGCCAAATAAGCAATTATCAACAGAATCGAGTTTTAAGCAATGGCTGAGCGAATAGGGCTGTGCTCTGATGTAAAAAAAGTAGTCCAGAAAAGGGATTATCACATCTTAACTTATCGCGTCACTGCCATACGCACGGCACAGCACAAGAAGGAAGTGCACCAAAGAACCATCAGCTTAAAAATAAGTAAAATTTCGTCTGGAAAGTGTACTTGTAAACTATCGATATAAAACCAATATCACCAAGATACTAAGGGCTTTATAATGCAAAAACAATCATGTTCAAATTATTGAAGTTTCCAGATTTTTCATCCATCAAATTAACCAATATCAAATTTCAAATCAGCAAGCTCATTTGCATCAGTAATAGCGGATTAAAATAGGAACCACCTTGCTCATTACCCTTTTCCATGTGTGGTATATTAGGCCATAACTCTTTGGCTGTCAATAGAGCGCACATATGGCCAGACATTAAGCACATGATATTTGGCATACATTTGATGTGACACTCATTCAGAGCCTTCTCTTTACTCACACTCTGTATCGAGAATTAGTGGGCAATCAATAAAAAACTATATACTCCTCTATTTTGGAAATTACTTTATTCTGTTTACTATGTAGAGCCTGATTGTCATAATCATCGCTGATATCAGTCTTCCTCTGCTCTCCCTCTCACTCCCTGTGCTATTCATCAGTTATATAATCCCTGCGCGAAGTAATTGAATAGTTTTGTGAATAATGTTTGATATGTTTTTGTATCAACTCTTCTGATGGATATTCTGTTCCCTCTTTTGACTGCATTTTTATTTTTACCCCAATTTTTATGCGAAAAATTGATTCAATAGAAACATCTTTTTTCATGCCTTCGATTGACAGCGAATATAATTGTATTGTATTCTTGATTGAAGACAAATGAGGACAACCATAAGTCATCCCTTTTGCTCAGACTCAGCAGTTATGCGAAAAAATGATTCAATTTTTGAGTTTATTATTAATAATGACTTCAAATGAGTTTCAATGGATTTTTCAAAATTAATCGATTGGTATAAAAGGGAGGATAACCAGGATTGATAGGAAAATAATCTTGCTTATTTTTAAAACCTAGTTGTGGTCATTTTATTTGATGTTTTTTCAGCAGAAAAAAAAATATTTTAAAATTGAATAATATTTCACAGAATTGTCTGAAAGTCTGAATCGATACAAACATTTACACTATGTCTTAGCCCTAATGGAAAATTCTTAAGCCTTTCCTCTGTTTACCATTTCTTGAATTTTTTTCCGTTTTTGGAAACAAATCGGAGAACAGATTCCCCGTAATCTGTTTGTTGACCTCTTCTGGAGAAATATCTCTAAAATATATGTCTGAGACCTCTGTCTCTGAATATTGAATTTCTTTGATATAAAAATCAATTGGAATTATATTTCACTGGATATACGAATTTGAGTCACGAAGTTTCACTGTTTCACCATGATCAATTTTTGTTAATCAAGATTAATTGCCAGTGAAACTGAATATTTCGAATAATGGGAGTCTTGGCTATCGATTGTGTGTATGGGAGCGAAGCCTCGTTTGTATTGATTGTAAAGCATTGAAATCCCGATCCAATAGCGGATGAAATTTCCTGAAATGAATTAATGTCTTCTCATTTATCATAGATTTTGATTCATTCAGTCTTTCGTTTCACTCATTCATTATATAAAGACTCTGTTTTGTAGTGAATCTAAACCAGGGATGGCCAGGCTTTCAGATTTTAACAGAGATTATCCAAAAAAATAGCCCTCCCCTGGCCATCCCTGAATCTAATCGCTTGACTCGAAATAATTGATCGACTTTTGAATGCCATTTATTGCCATAATTTAATGAAACTATATTTCTGATTCATAAAACTTATCCAGCAGTTTGTTTCCCATCGAAATATTTGATTAAATATTGATTTGATTAAAAATTCATTGAAAAATAAGCATGCTTAAATCGAAAATGTTTTATTTAACAGCATTTTATTTTTCAAGTTTGTATTGAGAGTGCAAAGAATATTCTTCTTTCTTATTCCTGGTGAATGAACTATCAAAAAATTTATTGCAGGAAATTACCAAGGCAATATAAATGAAATATTTCTCAAGAGTTCAATGACTTCAAACTTGATCTTTTTGGTTCATTTTTGAATCATTTGATTGGCTGTCATTTGTCTACTGTTTTACATGTGTTTTACGCAAAACATTGTTTTTGTTTACAATATTTGTGTTTTTCAGTCTATCCGGAGTACAGAACACTGGTTGGAGGCCGAGCAGAGTTACCCTGCAATGTGACCCTTCCTGGTCCGGACGACGCCATAACACTGATCCTGTGGTACAGGGGAGAGAACAGGACTCCCATCTACACGATCGACGCCAGAGACAATCCGTTAGCTCAGGGCAAACACTTTGCCAGTGCGGACGTGTTTGCCGCCAACCGGGCGTTCTTCGACTTAACAAAACGTCCAGCACTGCTCAAAATAGACCCGATTAAAGCCGATGACGACTACGACTACCGGTGCCGGGTCGACTTCCGCTGGGGACGCACCATGAGCACCTTCATCCGCCTTAATGTAATCGGTGAGAAAAGTTACCTGTGCTAAATTAGCATGGTCAATTAATTTGTCTTTCAGTGCCTCCAAGAAAAGTGATCATCAAAGACGAAAGCGGACAACCATTACACGACCGGATAGGGCCTTACGATGAAGAGTCAAACCTGAGACTTGTCTGCGAAGCCGAAGGGGGTATGTCTTAACTTTTTTACCTTGTTCATTTTTGTTTAGAAATATTTTTATTAAATCTTAAATTAAATTCAACATGATCAATTTTATTTTGAATTTTTAACTTGATAAAAACTAAATAGCAAGATATTTATGAGATATAATTGAATTTATGAATGATTTTGCTTATTTTGAGCAATGAATATGTTTTAAAAATATTTCCGATCGAAACCAAATGCCATTAAATCTGTGAATAAGTGAGTAATTTATGCGAAAAATATGATTAAATAAATGGTTTTTCGCGCAAATCGACGATTAATTCAGTTTTGTTTTCCTCTTTCAGAGCGAATGATATTTATATACAAATTAATGACAATTAGAGAGACATTAATGAAAACTAATTATAACTCTCTTTAGTCGGGAATAGAATTCATTTAATCAAAAATCTATTCAAAAATACTAATCTTTTTTATGCATGGATTCAGAGGAGAGGGAGGGGAGAGAGAGAGAACAGAATTAGTCCTAATTATTGTATTGAATTTAATAAATGATTTAATGGTTGTTCACTATTAGCGGTATTAAACCTGATGTACATTTAGTTTTGTTTTTTATTCTGTGCTCTTATTTTATTTTTGATTTTCTTGTTCTGTGGTCAATAGGCAAACCTCCGCCGGCGCTAATCTGGTACAGAGAGGACCAGATGATTGATGAGACGTTCACCGCCAGCGCTGATAATAAGACAATACATAACGACTTATTAATAATTAATTTGACGCGAAATGAGCTGAACATCAAATATTCGTGTCATGCGGTGAACCCCAACTTTTCATCGCCGATAAGAACTTCTGTTACTTTAGATATCAATTGTAAGTATCCTTTCCTCTGAGGTTTCAATCATTTTATGCTTTTTGCCCCCAATTTGGGGCACTTTTAGGGAAAGCCATTAGTGTTTTGCATAAATTGAAAAATTGTTTTTAATATTTGATGTGTTTTTTGTGCCCAAAATTACAGCAAAACCATTAGATATTAGCATTAATTCGTTGGAGAATCCATTATCTGCTGGCAATAGTGTGGAACTGGTCTGCACGACAGCGGGCAGCCGTCCACCGGCGCAGATAACCTGGTATAAAGACGGCCGTCCATTAAGTCATTCCAGGTATGAATAGACTGGAAGTTGTAATTAATTTCATTTAAATTCTGTGCCTCTATTCTGAGCGCTTAATAATAGGCCTTTTTTTTATTGTTCGGGAATTCCTTTCTTTGAGGGAAAAAATGATCCAATCGTTTGAGGAATTCACTCAAAACTCATCCATTAAACCAAAAAATAGGCCCAAAATAGTGGGCTTTTAGACTGAAATCTAAACACAATTTAATTAATCCGAGAAAATAATTAATGCTTTGAAAACATTTATCCGTTTTTTTCGTCGAAATAGTTATCGGAGAGAATTAAGTGTTTGTAAACACAATAAAATCTAATGTAAATACCGTTCCCTAAAGTGTATGAACTGTCAGTAACTCAAAAAATAATCATTAATTTTATCAAAAAATTTTTTGATAGAAATGTTATCTATAGAGCAGTGGCTCAGAATAGAGGACAGAATATTTGGCACAGAATAGAGTCTGTGTATACTTTAACAGCGCTTTTATATAATGTGTTTATTATTTTTCAACGCAAACACCGAAGTGAGCGCACATCAAATGTGGGAAACCTGACCACCAGTGCCATTACGTACACACCATCTGCTGAAGACCACGGCGTTTATCTGTCGTGTCGGGCCGAGAACCTACGGCTGGCCAACAGCTCTATTGAGAAGGGAATCCGGCTTAATGTCAACTGTAAGTCTTCCGGACTGGTTGTCCCCCCACTCGCGGAGTTAATCACAGCTCCTTTACTCCTGACTATTGACTTACGCCAAACAGTGAGCCTCTGCCGGCGCTCAGCTATTCATCCAAACCATAGACTGAAAGATAAACTAAACTTAAGAAGAGATAAACTGATGATAGAAACAGTTGAATAGCAAAGAGAGCACAGAATGGAATTCAATGGATGAGCGAAAAAAAAAAGAGTCAGAGTTTAGCCAAACATTAAAATCTCTTTTGCAGTGATTTCTACTGACATTTGAATTTGTTTTTCAGAGTTTTTCAGTTTTATTCTGTGCTCTCATTTCATGCGTTAATCAAAGACATGGCGTTTTTAGGCCTTTCCTTTCAGACGATTCATTACATTCGCACTTAAACTGAGTTTTGTTTATTTTTCGGAGGAAAGGGATGAAATCGAGGAATATATTTCGAGACGAAAAAAATTAGATGAAATTTATGTCAAAATAATAGAGCTGTGCGTCTGCTGTTGGGCTGTGCTGTCGATAAAAGAGTTGATTATAGATATGTTTTTCGCTTACATTTATTATATGTTTTTGTTTTTGGTTCCGTCTGTCAGATGCACCGCAACTGTCGTTAATGATGGGCACCAGTAGTACGAAAACTGGTCAGCATATCAGCGAAGGCGATGAGATATTTATGAAGTGTCAGATCAATGCCAATCCGCACATAATTGTGATACAGTTTTACTTCAATGGCACACAAATTGTTGATAATTCAGAAGGTATTCCCAATTCTTGGAGAACTCGTCTTTCAATTAAGTTATGGGAGAATCCATTTCAAGGGGGAAGACCTGAAAGTTTTTGAGGGAAGGCATGAATTAGTGATAAATATTGGGAACAAAAGTATAGAAAATAGGTTTTAATCAGAATTAAAGCCAAAAGAGTTTTAATCGCAATATTTGTGTCAAAAAAGTTTGAGGTATTGCCGACTCTTTTATCAAAAGGAAAGGACAGACCTATTCTGAGACTTGAAAACCAATAATTCATTCTCTGGTTTTTCGAAAACAATTTTATCTCGTTTTTTGTCAAAAGGGGTATTCATTAACAACTCGAGTCTCGTTGTGAAGAGTGTTCGCAGACAATATTCCGGACGGTATCAGTGCTCAGCCAACAATTCGGAGGGAAGAGGAGATAGCAATGAATTATTAGTAAACGTCACGTGTAAGTAATTATTGCCAAAAACAACCAAGATGCAAATAAACCCACCTTTCCCTCCATATTACTCAAGAATATTCTGTGAAAACCATAGAATTATTGATAAAAATTGAATTATTCTGAGATTCCGTACTTTTTCTGATGGATTCACCATATTATGAAATTTTCAGGATTAAGAGCGTAATCCCTGGTTATCCCCACTTTTGCCCTGAGCTTTATTAAGCAGGAATTGGCCCCTCTTTTTGCAGACACCACCGAATCGCTGATTAGTTTTGAATTCACCGAAAATTATCATATTTTTCATCCGAAATGTTTTATTCAGTCCTTCCGTTAGGTTTAAGTAAATA
>JAQIXD010000496.1:0-25768 GCA_034699985.1 Minunthozetes semirufus
ACTGGAGTTCAAGATTTGGACTTTGATTTGAATTTTGGGGAAAAAAGAATAAAATTCTGGAATTCAAACACTTCTGGAAAACAATTAGAGTTTTTGGGAGAAATCAAAGACTTTTCTCAACAAAGAAATGGAATTCAAATGAATTTCGATTTGAAGTCAAATATTCGAAGAATTCCTTCAATTAATTGTTTTGGAAAACTCTCTGAAGAAGAAATGTCTTTGACTTTGGATTTGGATTCTCAAAGAAAAGTCGATTTCCTTTTCAATAGAATCGGAAACTCTTATTCGGATTCGAATGGAATTCAAATCAATGGAAGACTTGAAACCAGTTTTTTCCCTAAATTTGAGACAAAAAATCAATTGAAAGTCAATTCGAGAGAAATTCAATTAATTTCTGACTTAAAATACAATCAAAAAGAGATTTCTTCGATTGAATTAAAAGCTCTGAAAGAATCTTCTGGTGTTTGGAACGGAAACGCGAGAATCGCCGGAAACGGAGCGGAATTAGCTCGAGCTTCGATTGAGTCTAGTTTTGGTTCGAATCAAATCTCTTATGTATTGAACGCAAAGTCGAGACAATTCTCTCCAATAAAAGCGGAATTCAGTTCAGAAAAGATCTCTTCTTTGGAGAGAAAACTCTCAATGAATTTGTGTTTAGAATCTCGTGAAGAATGTATTGATATTAAGACTCAATGGAAAAGACATTCTTCTGGAAGTTCTTTGATTCCAGAAAAGACTTACTTTTCTTTGACAAAAATGGGAACAAATGTTGAATTGAAGACCAGTTTTGAAGAGGAAATGGAAATGAGTTCTGAAAACGACTCAAAACAATCTCTTTTGGGATTAACTCTGAACTCAAGAGAAACAAAGAAAACTCGAAATCAATTCCAAGTTTCAGTTAATTCTCATTCTTTGGGTTTCGATTCAATTCAAACTCAGAGATCACGTGATTCTTATGACGCAAACATTAGAATTCATTTTCCGAATCAAAAACAGATTCAAATCAAAACCGATTTCGCGAATCATTTGACTTCAAATGGAAGAGACTTTCAAACGAAAACTCAATTAATTGTCGATCAAAACAAGCCTTTAATCGAAACTTCAGTCAAATATCAATCAAATGAAGAAAGAATTTCGACTCAAATCTCTTTGTCTTCAGAAAAGTTCAAAAGATCTCCAAAACTGGTTTCAATTGAAGTCCAAAGAAGTTCACAACAAAAGCCTTTTTCCGGAAAATTGGTTTTGGATTTGAGTCAAAACCCAAACAACGCTTTGACTCTTGAATCGCAAGTCATTCAGAGGTCAATGAACTCAAACTCTTGGAATCAAAACCAACAGAAAAACACAACTTTTTCGATGAATGTCTTCACGAGAGACAAAAGAAGTCTTGACTTCAAAATGTCTGCTCACGTGAGTCCTCAAGGATTCGGAACTCATTATGAAAACCGAAACCGAAATGGAGTTCAAAAAAGCGGTTCTTTTCTCGTAAAGCAATTGAATTCAGTTCAAGAATCGGATCCCAAGAGATTCGAAATCCAATGGAAAGACTCAGAAAAGAACGAATACTCTTCTGAAGTGACTTTTGGTCCGAACTATGAATCAATTGATTGGAAAATACGAAACGAAAGAAACGGAAAATCATTTGATATTCGAATGGCTTTTGAGAACAAATGTATGAAAATAGAGAAAATCAGTTCAGAAGGAGAACAACAAAGATATGACTTTTGTCTCAATTTTGACGACAGAAACGACAAAACAGTTGTTTTAAGTCTCGAAACGAATCGAGAAAAATCACTTCAATTGAGTCTAGAATTAGACAAAAGAGACTCAAAACTCTTCAGAATTGTCGCCATTTGGTCTCCAAATTGGGTTCAAAACAACGAAAAACACTTTTATTTGGAAAACAATTCTTTGAAAACAGTTTTCAGAGAATTATTTCACGAAATTCAAGACAAAAGTCAAGTAATTGGAAAACAATTCGACGAAGAAATGCTTTTTGGGTTTATTTCGGATCAAATTTTTGGTCAAATTCAAGACGTTTTCAGAGAATTCCAGAATTGGATTCAAATTCAAAGATTTGTTGACTTTTTTTCCCAAATATTTGAAACAAGTTTTCAATGGATTCAAGAATTATATCAAAGATTTAGTGAAAAAGTCTTCAGAAATGTTAGAAAAGTTTGCAAAAGAAGTGAAATCTGTTATAAAAGTCTTTACGTTTTGGAAAACTATGGATTCGAAGCCTATTCTGATCTTCTCTCTGATTGGTTGAGAAGAACTCATCGAATAGTTATGACTTCTTCTGGAAAAGTCTTTAATTATATTCCAAATACTCCTCAATGGTTGCAATCGATTGTTGAAAACTATCGACAATCGATTCAAGAGATATTTGATTCGGTTTTGGATTCAAATCAAGATTTGAGAGAAATTTCAAAACATTTTTCAATGATTTTGAATGAAATGAGAAAAAACTCTTCAGAAGTGAATTGGAATCAAATAAAGAACGCTTTGAAAGACATTTCGCAGATTCTGATGACTTCTTCTTCCTCTTCTCGAGTCGTAGTTTGGGATCCATTGAAAGGAAGAGCTTCTCTTGAGATCAGAAGTCCTTTAATTCAATACAACTCAAGAAAAGTTAGAAATGTTTTCCAAAATAAGGATTCAATCAAAAGTATGTTCTCTTAAATCAAATGAAATAAAAATAATTATTTTCTCTAAAAATATGTAAAACTTTTCTCTTTTTCTGAAATAAATTATATTTTAATCAAAAATTAAATAAAAATTAAATTCAATTCATTATTAAAGTGTTTTTTATTTCATTCTTAAAGCAATTGAATTGTTTTGGAGCGAAGAAAGACTTTTAAACTCTTATTCTTCAATCAATTTAACGATAATTGAGAGAAACTTTTGGAGAAAATCATTGAAAATATTTAAATCAAAAGAATTAGAAATAATTGAAACGAAAAACAAATTAAAACTCATTTTCAACAAAAAGTGAGAAAAAGTTTTCACAAAAAACAGAATTTGTTTTAATTTTTATCATTTTTTCAGACAATTATCGGTTAATAAAGAACTCGAATGGAAATTAAGTGGAAATCAAACCAAACTTGGATTCGATTTAAACTTTTTGAGTTCAAAAGCGATTCAAATCTCAATCGAAAACCGATTTTCTCTTAAATGGATTCCAAATAAAAGATTTGTAATTATTTTTTGATTTAATTATTGTTTTAATTCTTTAATTAATTGTTTAATAGATTTCACTGAAAATGAATTCAACGGAAAATGAAATGAAAAATGAAATAAAAGTCGAAACAAGAAAAAGAGATTCAAATCAAAACACTTTTAATTCTTCTCTCGATTTGAATCACTTTTTATGCGAAAAATATTTCGAAGATTTGATTCAAAAGATTCCAAAAGAATCAGAAAATTGTTTAAAAACTAAAGATTTCTGTAATTTTGCGACAAATTTAGTCGAAAGAGAAGTCATTGAAAGACAACCAAATGATTGCCTTAAATGTGAAGAAAACCATTCTTTTGGCGAAAGAAAAAGATATTCAGAATCTCTTCCGGAAGCGGAAATCGTGTTTATTCTCTGTTCTCTTGATTTGAATGAAAAGTTTTTAAAAGACTTAAAAAGACTTTCAAATGCTTTGAAACGAGAATTCAATGAAAAAGGAATCAAAACTTCTTTTGAATTATTATTTCAGAAGAAAAAACACTTTTATTCGAGATTTTGGCCAAAACTCGAGACTTCTCTGAATTTGAAGCGAATCTCGAGTTTAAACTCGAGTTTTTCTGAAGAATTTTCTGAAAACTCTTTTGATTTTCTTTTATTTAATTCTCGTTTAAAATCAAGAATTTCTAAACATTTAATACTTTTTGAAAATTGTAAACAAAATACGAGAGAATTGTCTTCTTTTGGAACTCATTCTTCATATTCTTCGAGTTCTTTAGACTTTATTAGTCTTAGAAATCATTTTCTTCATTCAAATATTTTTCTTCATTTAATAACTGAAAAAAGTTTTAGATTTTTGGGTAAAAAAGCGGAAAAAGTTTTAGGAATTGATTCTCAAAATGGTTTCACTTCTTCCGGAAAAAGAGATAAAGAAATTCGAAAACAAATTCTTCCGCAAAAAGAGTTGTTTTCTGTTTTGAGTTTAGAAACAAATGGAAGTATTTTTCTCTTAAAAAAGACTTTGAATTCAAGTTTTGGTCGAAAATTGATTTCAAAAAGAATTTCTGAAAATCATTTGAAAAACATTTGTTTTCTTTGCGATTGTATTCTCTCTTCAGATCTCGTGAATCAAGAAATTGATTGCAATTTGTGTTCCGAAAGAGAATCGACTCTCGATTTGAATGAAAAGAATTTTAATAAAGATTTCGATTTAAACCAGAATTGGAGTGAAAAAGACGACAAAGAATACGACGAAGACATCGATGAAGACGACATTGAAGGAGAAGAAGAAGACAACAAAGAGAGCGAAAAATGACATTTTTTTAACCATTAATTGATTATTAAATAAATAATTGTTTTGTTTTTTAATAGAATTTTTATTTGAATCAAAAAACAGATTAAAGACTAGAAATGCGGCGAAAAGTGTTGTCTTCTGTCGTCGTTGTCGTCGATGTCGTCATTGAATTCCAGACATAAAACTTGTGTCTAATTCTTGTATTAATTGTCGAACAAAAGACATCTCATCTCTCGTTCTCTCAAATATTCCACTCAAAGATCCCTCAATTGTTTGCTGAGAATTCAAACGAAGAATATTTGGCGCCCAAACCATAGAGAGGTTCGCGTCGTCCATCTTTGTGTGTCTCACGTGTTCTGGAGCTGAGAAGACTTGGAGGAATCGAATTAAATAACTTAAAGACAATCGATTGACTGTTGGAAGCGATTCTACTAATTGTTGAGCTCTCGTCCAATCATGAGCTGATTTTATTGCTTCGGAATACAATTCAAACGGAATTAACGGTTCTTTCAGTTCTCGAAAGTAGAGTTTCAAAGCGCTGGCAATCACGTGAATGTCTAATACTTGCGAATCAATTGTTAGAGAATCTCTTTTTTCCCAAAGAGTTGTATCGACTGTTGATTAGAAAAGAATTAAAGCGATTATCGATTAATCGATTGAAAGAGAATTACTTTTGATCTTAAGTCTCGTCACTTCATCGAGATCTCCAACGCAACGGAAAACGCCTTCTCTTTCTTGATTTCCGTTTCCGTCTTCTTCTGAGTCTCCGTTTCCATGACAACGCAGAAGAGCTTCTGTTAAGGAAACGATTGGCCTAAAAGTGAGAGAAAAACAAGAGATTATTGCTGTCGTCGTTGTCGTCACTAATGAATACCAAGGAATAAGTCTTCCGTCAATCAAAGCGTCGGAAAGTGTTTCCCCGAAGACTCCCACGTGACCGCATTCCACACAACGGACAACACGTGACACTTCTTCCTTGTCGTGTGGTTTGCGGACATAAACCACGTGACTGGAGAGGGAACGCCTCAATTGTTGTTCGAATTTTCTCTTCAAAACTCTGGCGAAAGGATTCAAATGCGAAGAAACGAATTGTTGTAAATGAGGCGCGAGTTTAGCCGACGGCGGGAAATACCAAAAACAAATACACATTAAACGCAATCCTCTTAACTCCGAGTCTTCTGAGGGATTGTTTGTCGTTTGTCTCGCAATTTGGACCAAAAGCTCGTCTCTAAGTATTGGCTGTTGAGTGGCTGTCGTCAGCAGATAGACAGCGATGTCTGTGTCGTCCGCTGTTGTCAACTGTCGTTCGGCTGTTGTCGTCGTTGTGTCTGTCGTCAGATCTCTCATAAACTTTTGGACGAATTTAAACATAACTTTCGACTCGTGTCTCAACTTTTGGTCAGAAATCGAGGAAATCATCGGTTTTTTGATCGATTTCTTACTCCACTCTAACATCGACTTTAGGGACACTTTTTTGCCGATAAATATCCCTCTCTTTCGGTGTCTTTCGATGTTTTCTTTGGCGAACGACTCGATCGACAGTAAAGACGTCTTTTGGCTCTCTTTGTCTGACTTCTGTCTACTGCTTGTCGTCGATGTCGTTGTGGTTGTCGTCGGTGTTGGCACTAATGATAGGGTTTGACTGATTTGGCGACTGTTTGGCGGCGTCTGAGGCCTCAAGTGAGGGATGGGTGTCGTCGAAGTCGCCACTTGTGTTGTCAGTCGTTTCCGTTCTGACGTCTGAACGGAATTACTGTTATTTCGACTTAAATTCGACGAAATTTGAGTCAAAGAATGACTTTTGGTCGGCAAAGACTGTCCTCCGATAGCCATTGACTGACTTTGGCCTCCAATAGGATTAGTCTGAGTCACAGCCAATAGACTGTTAAGGGTTTGACGTTCGGAACGACTTTTGGCACTAATTATCGGTTCTTCATATCTATCGCTTTCTTTGCGAACAATACTTCTGGGAATCTCTTCTTCTGAGTCTTCGTTTGCTTGTCTTCTGTTACTTGAATAGCGACCACCGATTCCGTCGACGTCTTCTTCACTGTCGTCGTCGTCAGTGTAATCACAATCATATTCGTCGTCCGCATCACAGGAGAGGTCGCTGTCGTCTAAAACATCTTCAAAGTCGTCGTTCGAGTCGTACTCAAAGTCGTGTCCAATATCTGTATCTCTGGCTTTCATTGCGTGCGTTAAACGCGCCTCAGATATGAGATAATGTCTTAAAAACAGAGGAAAAGCATTAAAAAAGAGTCAAAAAGTCTTCATTTGTTTCATTCATTACTTAAGACTCGGATTTCTGAACGAATTCTGAAACAAATAATTGGTTTCCGTTTGAGTCGTTTGTGTCGCTCGAGAGCAGAGTTGGGCTTCGGTTTGAGTCCCAACAGACGACGTGTTCAGAGGCGGTGGCTTTGGCGACGACTGTCGTCCTGTGGGTGTCGTCACTGTTGTCGTGTTTTGCTTCAGAATCTGGAGTTTAGCCAAAGGGACGACAATGGCGTCGGGTGTCGTCGGTCGTCGCCAAACAGTCTTCGAGTCTTTCGCACAATAATAGTAAAAGCGTTGGCTATTGTTGTCCTGAAAACGGATTCAAAGAAAGAGTTTTAAAAAGTGATTCTCTTTTAATTCACTGATTTAGAGGTCAATGAACTCTTGAACTCACATATAATTCCCACCATTGAGTGAGACGTGGATTAGAAGCTCGAGATATGACGACGCCCTGACCTCGCGGTTCATCCCAACGACACTCTCCTCTGAAAACAAGAGATAATTAAAGACAACAATCAATGGATTCGTTTCTCTCACGTGATTAGATTGGCGAACATCTGAACTCTTGTTTTCGGTTCAAGAATTTCAACCCATTGTTGTTCTTGAGTTGAATTCGAATCATTTAAAGACTCTTTTAGAGCCGAAGAAGAAGACATCTCTTAAGAGTTACAGACACAAGACATGCGCAATGAGTCACAGTTGTCGTCCCTGTCGTCAATCCATCGGTTTTGTTGTCTTTTGACGACAATTAGTGTTGTCGTTGTCGTCGATGTCTTTAATGTCAATCACTTGTCATAAGAGTTGAAAAACATCTGTTTTTTAGACATTATTTTCGAAAAAATCGATAAAAAAGAAGAAATTTTGGGAAATTTTTTGCTTAAAAAAAGACAATAAAAACGTTACTTATGTTTACGTTTTGGAAATGAATGACAACTCATTGATTAGAGCGCATGCGTTGTAATGGCTTTCAGTTCAATATTTTGAGAGAAATTTCCGAAAAATTTTTGATTAAAAAAAAAGTGAAAAAAGATTTTAAATTCAATTAATTTTTGACTAAATTTTGTGTAATTTTTGTGAATATTTTTAATGATTTAAAGAAATTAAAGAAAAAGTTTGACAAAAATAATGACAAAAGTAAGTAAAAGACAACAAATATTTCAATTAATTGACAGAAAAACAGTGAGAAAAGGCTGTTCTCTGAGTCACGTGAGAGGCTCAGCTCAGAGACCCAACAGTCCCTTCCCTTGGCTTATGAACGGCTCTTCTCTTCGTTCTGTTCGCTGAAAGAGAGGACACACCTCTAGAGCTCTCTTTGTTCTGAAGTTTTGTCTCTTTCTTTGTCTTTTGAAAAACTTTTTTCCACTTTTTCTCACTTTTTTCGCTCATTTTTTGCCCATTTTTTCCCTAATTTTTATTAATTTTGGCCAAAAAGCGCACTCAAGACGACCTCTCAATGGATTCGACGACAATAGTTGGCGATAACGGCGTCCAAAGTGTCGTCAATCACACAAACGGCGACACAATTGACAACACTATTGACAACAATAACACAATCGTTGAGAACAACAACGAAATCGCGAAAAAAGTTAAATACGAGACACAAGTCGTCAATAATAAGCCACAAGTCGTCGACAATCGGTCGTCGCGTGTGGTTCACGTCCGCAACATTCCCGCCGATACTTCAGAACCGGATCTCATCGCTCTTTCCGCTGGTTTTGGAAGAGTCACTAATTGTCTCATTCTTAGAGGTATTTAAAGACTTTTCTTATCTCTTGTTTTATCTCTTGTTCTTTGATTTGAAGGCAAATCTCAGGCTTTCATAGAGTTCTGTGACTCTCATTCTGCGCAACAAATGGTTAACTATTGGCTTCAAACCACTTCCTCTGGAATTCCGGCTCCAATGCAGCCAACAATCAGAGGACGACACGTTTTCTGTCAACTCTCGAATCACAAAGAATTGAAAACTAATTCAAATCACAATTCATTGAATCACAACAACAGCCAAAGCGACGGATCGACGACAGAGACGACAACTAACGGAAGCACTGGCGGAGGGAATGCGACGACAGGTCGAGAGCCGACGTGTGTTCTCAGAGTAGTGGTGGACAACCTGTTGTACGCCGTTTCGCTCGATGTTCTTCATTCGGTGTTCTCGAGAGCGGGAAAAGTTGCGAAAATCGTGACTTTCACTAAAAACGGTTCTTTTCAAGCGTTGATTCAATTCGATTGTCCGCGAGAGGCGTCTCACGCGAAACAGATGCTCGACGGTCAGTGTCTGTTCCATCACGCGAACCAATTGAGGATCGAATTCTCAAAACTGAATCAATTGAACGTCAAATACAATAACGACAAATCACGTGACTATTCGAACCCTCAATTGCCTCAAATGCAAACTCAAGAACAGTTGGATCAACAGATAATGTCTTCTCTTTTGGCCCAAACGGCGGGACAACAGTCACAGCATTCGGGACAACATTCTGGACAACAATCGGGTCAACAGTTGTTCGCAAATCCCTTTCAGATCAACCAATCAGTGAACGCTTTGAGAGCTTTGAATCCTTTGCACGCTTTGAATGCACTCCAATCACAACAATTGTCTCAACAATTAGGCGCTCATTTCACGCAACAGTTGACTCATTCAGCGAACGGTCTTTCGGCCGCTCTTTCGGGACATTCTGTTGGAGGAAATCATTCTTCAGTTCTTTTGGTTTCAAATCTCAACGAAAGCGTAAGAAATCATTGAAAAATAGAAAACACTTTTTGGGCAAAACTTTAATCCTTTTTATACTTTGTTTTCACTTTTATTCGTTTTTTTTAATTGTTTTTTCATTTGATTTCTTTTTCTTCTCTTTCTTTTGCAAAACAATTATTTAAATACTTATTCAACGACTACTCAGACGACAACGACTGACGCTTTGTTCACTCTTTTCGGTAATAATTCATTCCTTTTATTCTCAGTTTTGTTTTGTTTTGTTTTCGTCTCGTTTTCAACAATTCATTCATAAAAAGCGAATCAATTAATACTAATATTATTATTAGAGAAGAGATTACTATAAGACTATAATTACTATTACTTTAAAGGCGTTTACGGAGACGTCATTCGAGTGAAGATATTATTCAACAAAAAAGACAACGCTTTGATCCAAATGGCAGAACCACAACAAGCACAACTCGCGCAGACTTATCTCGACAAAGTCAAACTCTCGGGGCGTGTCATCAGAGTCACGCCCTCTAAACACCAATTGGTCCAAATGCCCAAAGAGGGTCAACACGTAAGACATGAATGAAATAGTATTTCAGTTGTAATTACTCTTTCATTCATTGATTGATAGGACGCGGGTCTGACTAAAGACTTCTCCCAATCGAGTCTTCATCGATTCAAGAAACCCGGATCCAAGAATTACGGCAATATTTATCCTCCCTCTGCGACTCTTCATCTCTCGAATATTCCCTCTTCTGTTAGCGAAGAAGACATTCGCTCTGCTTTTCAAAGAGAAACCAATTGTATTGTCGTCGCCTTTAAGTTCTTTCCAAAAGACAGGAAAATGGCTTTAATTCAGTTGCAATCTGTGGACGACGCCATTCAGGCCTTAATTAAAATGCATAACTATCAGTAAGAAAGAGTGACGTCAATCAGTCTTAACACAAATAACTAATCATTTCTCTCTTAACAGACTTTCAGAGTCCTCTCATTTGAGAGTTTCTTTCTCAAAGTCATCCATTTAGAGCCGAAGAACCGCAAAAAGAGAAGTCTTTAATCGAAAATCATGTCTTTTTTCTACGAAAACGAAAGAAAAGTCTATTTTTCGTCACTTTTTATCTCTCTTTTGAAGCGATCGATAATTCGATAATCGATTCGACAAATAATTCGATAATTAATTGTATTTTTATATTTAATTCTATTCTTATTGTACTTCAAATGAATACCAATTCGTGCCTTTTCTGACAGTATTTTTGCATTTATTATTCGATTGATTATTATTTTCGCGATTTTTTGGTCCAAAAAACGAATCATTGTCTCAATTATTGAATCAATTATTAATTATTATACATTTTTTTCTCTTATTTTTATTTTATTTAAACATTTTTTTCGATAAAAACTGAAATAAAATCAAATATTTTTCAATACTTTTGACTAAAAGTCGTTTCCATTCAAAGAACTCATCAAAAGATCGAAAGAATTGAAATAATTTTTTCTATTGATTTGAAAATTGTTTTTATTTTTCGAATAAATATTAAAAGAAATGAAAAGAAATTAAAAATTAATTGAAATTAAGGCTCAAAATGATTGACAACAATGTCTTTCACGCGATTCAAGAGGTGTTGACATTCGACTGAAGACAAACCCGTCTTTTGGAGGAAAAAATCCAAAGAAAAACACAACTATTGAGTGAATGAAAGAGTAATTAATATTTTGTGAATGAAATCAATGAATACTTTCTCCAAATGCGAGATTTCGTTCTTCGTTTCACTCGATTTGAATCTTTTGACTCTTTCGTGAATATTGACTCTCGAGGCGTGACTTTTGACTTTAAGACAAAGATCTTGTAATTTATTTAAGACATGAAAAACCAATTTATCTGTTCTTATGATTTTCGGCGTTAATTCAAACGGAATTCGGTATTCATTCTGAGAAATCAATTAATTAATTAATGAAATAGTAATCAATACTAACAGTCATGTGATCTGAAAGCCATAAACACTTGAATTGTGAGACCAAAGGGTTGTTATTATTCGACGACAACGACGACAACGGATTAGACCAACAATAAGGGGAAAGAATGAGAGCAACAAAAGGACGTCTTTCGTGTGAAAAGAGTTGTTGAAAGTTGTGTTGAGTTTCTAAATCTCTTAACGAAGGGTTCGGAACGAAAGTCGGATGCGAATGATACCAACCAACGACTTGATAGGTCTTCGCTTCCAACGCCTCCTTTGCGTCCGCTTGAGATACTATCGAGAGGTCAGTGAGGGGTCAATCAAAGGTCAGTGAGAGGTCAGTGAGAGGTCAAACCTGGTTCCATATCGCACTGCAAGTCGTGATCGTCGAGTGAAGCGCACGGTTCTGACGTCATTATCCGAAGTTCTCGCGTTTGAGGACAATATCTTCCGCCGAGAAGTCCAATCACTTCTGTTCGGACACAATGAGCGTGAATATCGATTATCGCCAGCGCTTCCATCGATAGTCTCACAGCGAATGGCGCCTAAAATAGAAGACAATTGATTGAAGAGTCAATTGAGAGGTCATTGAACCTGAGTCTCGTCGTCGAAGGTCTCCAATGGAACCAATTTGAAGGGATTGGGTCTCGTTCTCGACGACAGCTTCACTGTCGCCGCTGTCGTTGTCGTCGCGGCTGTCGTCGGAGTTGTCGTCGTCTCTGAATTGAGTCCTAATTTCTTCATTTGGTTTTCTTCATAACTTTTTCTCTCTTTTTTGACTCTTTTTTCGTTTTGTTTTAATCTCTTAAGCGATCCTTCGTTTATAACTTTATGCGATTCCAAGAACTTCTGGACGCGAGAAAAGGCCGTAACGTTTCCTAAAGAGAAGACATTAATAAAGAGATTAATTGATCCAAAAAGTGATAAACAAATACCGAGATGAAGATAAGAGACTTTCTTCAACATCTCGTGATAACCAAAACGTTTCGGTTTTATAGAAATCCAATGATTTATGAAATGATTTCGGATTTTGAGATAACTTTCGGCGGATTTTCCTTTTGAGAGACCGTTAAAGAACTCCGGAAGTGATTCCACTTCGTATTCGCAATACGTGTCCATAGAAACGGTCAGAGTTTCTCCCGAAGGAAGCAAAAGAGGAAAAGACTTCTTCTCTTCCACTGAAACAGAGTTCGACTGCTCTTCGGCGACGACTGTGTTCTCGTCGTTGATGTTGTCGTTGAGGACGACATCGACGACAGCTTCAGTCTCTTCTTGTGGCGACTCTTCGGACGTCACACCGCTTGTTGTCGTCTCTTCTGAAATGACGTCCATTTGGTGTCCATTTGTTAACGAGATATCACTCAATGGCGGCGACTCTTCTGATGACGACTCCGACGACAGAAGCGCCGAACAGTCGTTGCTTTGGTCTCGAGAAGTGATAACAGAATCGCCTGAAAATAGAATAAAAACAAATCAATTGGAAATCGATTTCTCTTTGATTCGATTAATCGATGACTAAATCAATACAAACCGATATCAACGACAAGAAGAACAGAGTTTTCGCATTCAGACTCGGATTCGATTCCAGAGTCAAAACAAATTCCGTTTCCGTTCACTCTTTGAGCCATTTTTAAGACAATAAAAACAAATCAATTGAAAATCAAAACAAAAACAAAACCAAAAATTAATCGAAAATTCGAGTCTTTTTTTGATCGAAAAAATCGACAAAAATGTCAACAAAAATCTCAAGAATTCATTATTTTTATTGTTTTTCACAAAAAGTCTTTAAATTTAAACAAAAATTAAAACAATTTTTAATTTAATTTCAATTTATTATTAATTTGCGCGAAATTAAGCAAACAATTCAAACAACACTTTATCTCGTGTCAGAGATTCAGTCCTTTTAAACACTATTCAAAGCAATACTTATTTTTCAAGTGTTTTGAAGCGAATAAAAGGACCAAAATCTCGTTACAAATGAAAAGAGTGTTGTTTTGAAGCGATATTTGAAGCGAAAGAGCGAAGAATTGGCGGAAAATTTGAATTTGATTTTCTTGTGATTAAAAACCGGAACAAACGGGAGAAACAATTGACGGATATTTCGCGCATTGTTTCACCAAATCTTGAGTTTTTTCTTTTGATTCCAAATAAGAGTTGAGTTTTGTTTGACAAGAGTTTAGATTTGTTGGAAATAAAGCCAAAGAACAGGCTTTGAATCTCCAATAAGAACAACAGCTTCTCTTCTGAAGCAAATCTTCTGATTCTTTTCCCGGACTTTTTGCTTGAGCTTCAAAGTGTTGAACACACGCTTGTTCTCCAGCTTTAACAGTATTAGTGCACGCGATCACATCAGCCGGTGCTTTGTCTGCACTCAAGACAAGACACGACATCGAGACGACAACTAAGACGACAGAAACGACACTCTTTTGAGACAACATTTTCATTGATTACTCTTTGGTCTCAAAAAATGATTTCTTTTATACGATTTTTGTGTGAAAAACAACAAATGGTTTATTAAAGTAAAAAGGATTTCGATTTTCGCAATAAAATTGGTTTTTCATCTGTTTTTGCGACAAAAGTATTAATTCTTTTCGTTTTCTTATCATTGAATCTAAAGATAAACCAAATGAAGAGAAGAACGACAGCGACGACAACGACGACCAAAGCTGAGCCAAGAATCCAATGATTGTCTGTTGTCTGACATTCAAAGTCTTCGCAAACGAGAAGTAAATCCTTTTCTGTTCTTTCGGTTGAATTAAAACACTTTTCAGACCACTTTAGAAGACATTTACGAAAAGCTCTTTCAGCACAACATAACATCTTTGGCTTCTCTGAAGAGACGACAACTCGACTCACATATGAAATGTCTTCTGAATATAATTGAAGACATTTTTGACTTTCTTGAGGACATTCTTCGGATAAAACCAAAGGAAAAGACATTTTCAGAGAAATAACGAAAAAAAGTAAAATAAAAGACATTTTGAGAGAAAATCCTTGAAATTCAAGTGTTTTTTGTTTTTCAAAAACATTTTTCCTTTTTTTTTAATCTAATCTTAAATCTGAAGAGAAAATCAATTATTATTTAATTTATGACTATTTGGTGTTCTTCTCATCGGAAGTCCCATATTTTCCATTATTTCTTGAGTCTTATTCAGAGCCAACGCGTCTTTCTTCTCCTCCGAAGCGAATATCAGCCAAACGGCAGTCCAAAGAACTTCTGCCGTTGTTTTGCCGACATTCCAAGCGATTCCAGGGGCGGAAATGACTCCCTTTCCAACTGTCTTTATCGCTCCCCCGACTCCACTCACAACTCCCCCAACACTCCATCCGGGCTTCAGAGTTGTCGTCAAAGCTGTCGTCGTTCGCAGTCTTCTCTTCTTTTTAGGAGAAGAAGTCTTTGGAGTCGTTCTTAAACTTAATTTTTGATTCCTTTGAACCCAAAAGTCATCCAAAGTTGTCTTAATTCCTCTTTTATTCCAAAAGTCTTGTTCTGTTGTCTCTTCTAATGATCTTCTTCGCCCAGAATTAGTCCACAAATCTTCTTCTGATTTCTTATTTTGATTCCAAAAGTCTTCCAAAAAGTCTTTTTCTTCGAATAAAAGCAAAGAAAACGAAATAATTATTAAAATTAACTGAAAATTAAAATTAAAATAAAAATACATTTCATTTGAATTTCAATTTAAAAACATATGTTTTTTGAGTTTTAATTTCGCATTTAATTGACTTTCAAATGACCTTCAAATCAATCATTCAATTAATCGTTAATTCGTTTCAATATTTTTCTTATCTTTTTATTTGAAAAAACATTTGTTTTTAGATTTGATTTTCACTTAATTTTCTAATCGTTTTATCTTTTGATCCGTTTTTCCATAAAAATAATGTCTTTTCAAACCATTTAATTGTTATTATCTTTTAATGTCTTAATTTTGAGATAATTATTATTTACAACACTTTTATCACTTATTCTTCGCTCAAAAAAGACATTAAATTAAAGACTTTTTTCCTTTAAATTAATGTTTCGTTTGTTTCTTGAAATTCAATAAAAGAATTAAATAAATGTTTTCTTTGTTTTCAAAAACACTATAAAAAGGGTTTCAAAAATCAAAAGACATTTCAAACGAAAAGATGAAGTTTTTAAAGACATTCTTCTTCTTATTCTTCGTATTCTTTATCTCTTTGTCTTCTTCTTCAGCTCAAGATAAAGAGGTTTTCATGAAAATCATTAAAACTCTTTGTATTCCAAACTTAAGTCCAGATTTAGGATTAAAAGCTCGAGAATGTGAACTCTTAATCCCTTTGGATTACAAGCAATGGTTTAAAGGATGCGCTTCTCTTACTCTCGGAGTTCCAGAGTTAGCGCTTCCTCTCATGTGTTATAATGCGTTTCCAAACTCTCCTCAAGTAAGAGAAGAAGAGATTTAATTAAATTTAATTAATTAATGATTTCTTTCACTAATAGTTGACTCAATGTCTGGAAAATCGGGAAAAAGAAAATAAATTTGATTTAAAATTCAAACAAAAGTTTTCAGACGAATATCTCGTGAGTTTTCAATTCAAATAATTTTCACTCATTTTTCTCTTGTTTTTAAGGAATGTCTTCAAAAAGTCAATTAATTATTGAATAAAACGGAATAAAACGGAAACGAATCACAAAAAAAGTTTATCTTTCGATGATTTCAACAATTTTTTATACAATTCTTATCTTTTTTTTTATTTCCGACTCAAAAATTATTCTCAATTTTATTCACAAATTAATTAAAAATACTTAACTTTTGAACTAATTTTTGGCCAAAAATTAATTAAATTTTCTCTAAATTAAAGAATAATTTGAATAAAAGCAAAAGAAAATCAATTTTTTCGTTAAATTCATTGAAAAAAATAATTCGAAAATTGTTTTGCAATTAATTTGAGTTAAAAGTCAGCAAAAAATGGATTAAAAGTGATTTGAAATTAAAAGGAAAAGAGATTTGATTTGAATTATCTTTTGATATGTTTTTTGCTGAGAATTAAGAATTAGAATCAACTCTTTTTCGAAGACTTTTTTGGTATAAAAGGTTGAGATTTTTGTCCCAAAAAATCATTAAAGAGTTTCCTTCAGAGACTTTAAGAGAACTCAAAGTTTGGAAGGAAAATGAGATTCGTCTTTAGTTCAGCGCTTTTCGCGACTTTAGCCTTCGGTAAGTCTTCTTTTCGGTCTTCTTTTGATGACTAATAATGATTATCTCTTCACTCTTTAGTGGCTTTTGCGTCGATAAACAGACCTCAACAATCGGTTCGTTTAATTCCCGGACAAACATATGTTTATGAATACACTTCCCGTTTGTTGTCGGGAATCCCGCAATTGGGAAACCAATATTCGGGATTTGAGATCAAAGGAGATGTTATTCTTCAACCGTTAGGAGATTCAGTCGTTGCGATGAAATTGACTGAAATTAAAGTCGGAAAACATAACGGATTCGTTTCCAATGATTTTCCTTCTCAAGACTCAGTAGTAATGGATCATCAAATCAACGCTCAATACCAGAAAGAGTTAACAAAACCAATTCGTTTTGTTTACTCCGAAGGAAAAGTAAAGGCCTTTGAAGCCGACCAATCAGAGCCTGAGTGGTCTCTCAACATGAAGAAAGCCATTCTTTCTCTCTTTAATGTCAATCTTCAGCCGAAGAAAATCATTAAATCTCCGAAAACTAATCAAATCAATCGACCAGATGTTGATCTCACTGTTTATCCCGTTTATGAAGTAATTAACAATAATTATGAATGAAATAGTATTTCAATATTAATGAATGAATTTCTCTCTCAATAGGAAGGAATCGGAGGTATTTGTGAAACCGTTTACGAACTAAACAACATTCCGGACCCGAAAAATCCAGATCCAGAACAAGCTTTTGTCCTGAATGTGACCAAAACGAGAAACTACGACAACTGTCTCACCGAACCAACCATTGTTAACGACAACTTTGACGTCAGAGGCTGTCCTTGGGTTTGTCGTAAAGAGAAGTCGTTCGCAGCCGTTGCCGGCTATTATCCGACTCCTGATGCCGTTCAAGATCCCTATATGTCGGGCTGTCCTTGTGGAAAGGAACCGCATGAAAGTCCTGTCGATTCTTTCAATTTCGTGAAATACAATATTTCTCTTCAATCCTCTCAACCATTGATTGAAGGAATTTATTCCGAAGGAAAGACTTCTTACACAACAAATGGCGACGAATTGCTTGTAATTACTCAACAAAACCTGACTCTAACAGCTCAAGGAGGAGCACAAGTCTCTATTCCTGCCATTCCTCGACCTCAAAGACATAATGAGTTGTCTTTCAGAATCCCAAAACCAGTTCTTCCTCGAGGAGCGAAACTTCCTTTAGATATTCCTTATTATCATTTGTTTGGAGAACCGAATACTCAAGAATTATTGGCTTTAATTCCAGAGCTTTTGGATTCTCTCTCTTCTGATATCGTTTCCGGAGATTTGTCTTCAACTCAAGACTCGATGCAAAAAACCGTTCAAATGGTTAACGCAATGGCAGTTCTTCCTCAAGAATCTCTTAATCAGATCTTCGAAGAAGTGGCTCAAGAAGGACAAGCAGTGAGAGCAACACAGAAACAACAAGTTATCAGAAAACTCTTCTTAGACGCTCTTCCTTTGGCCGGAAGCAATCCTTCCGCTCAATTCATCGCTTATTTGATTCAACAAAACAAAGTAACGACTTTTGAAGCCAAGGAATTGGTTGAAGCCGTTCCTCAAAACCTCTTCCTTATCGACACTCAAACCATCGATCAATACTTGGAATTATATCAATCGCCGAAAGTCCAGTCGAGACGTCATTTGGCCGCAAGTACTGGAATAGCGTTCGGAAAGATGGTTAAAGAGGCCTGTGTTAAGAGACAGTCCACTCCAGGAGACATTCCCGACCAAAACACTGTTCCTCACTCCAAACGCAATCTTCCCGCACAACTCGTCGTCCAATCAGCTGATCCTCAGAACACACAGAGAGTCACAGTTGGAGTTCAGAGTCAGAGAACTTCATTCTCTCAGCGAATGAAGAGATCTATTGATTGGGAACAGAGTTTCCAACAACAAGATCTCTGTTCTGCAGTTGATGTCGAAAAATACGTTCAAATCATTGGAAGACTCTTATCTCAAGCCAAGAGTTTCCACAAGAAAGTCACACTCATCGAGACTTTGGCTCATATGGGAGTTCCTCAAGCGCTTCCGGTTCTCGAACCCTATATTTCCGGTTCTATTCCTCAAACTCAATGTCCCGGATATGTCGTTGAGAACAAAGAAGACGAAGACGAAGAATGCGATTTCATTCGTCAGATCGCGATCTACTCTTTGTCTCACATTACAGAACATTATCCAAAACAAGTTCTTCCTTTAGTTCTTCCCGTTTATAGCGATATCTCAGAACCCTATGAACTAAGAATCGCTGCCTTCACTTCTCTTCTATTCGCTGATCCGGAGAAACAGGTTTTGGAGAGAATCGCTTCGGAATTGCATTCAGAAAACTCGAGACAAGTGAGAAGTTTTGTCTATTCTTCGCTTCAAACCATTGGAAACATAACTATTCCTTGTTTTGCAAAAATGGCTCAAAACGCAGATCAAGCCTTCAAACACGCGCCTCAAGCGGAATACGGATACCAATACTCGAAAATGGTTGGATCCAATTATTTCGACGACAAGAAAGACTTCGGTCTCTATTCTATCGGAGAATGGGTTTCTTCAAACATCTCTAGAGTTCCCAGAAGTGCGTACTTCTCTGTCGGCCAATCAAACGGTCCATTTCAAGACGAATTGGTTCAAATTGGATTTCAGGCCAAAGGAATGGAATCTCTTGTGGAAAGAGTTTTAGAACCAAACGGTTTGATATCAGATATGTTTGAGTCTTTGAACGCAAAATCCAAAGACAGAAGAGTAACCAAAAGAAACGCAGATTCAGCTCAACAAGCATTGGAAGCACTGAAGAGTAAACTCGGTTTAGAAGTCCGATCAGACGACGAACCAAAGGCAACCGTTTTCTTCAAACTCTTTGACAGAACTTCTTATTACGCTTTAGACAAACATTATGTCCACTCTTTGATCGATTCTCTCGAAGACTCTCTCAAAGACATCACTCAAAACCTTCTTCAGGGACAGTCCTATCATTACGTGAAACTCGTAATGCCTTCACAACTCTATAAAGTCGTTCCTTCAGAGATCGGTCTTCCAATTGTCGTCACTCACAGACACCCGACTATTCTCTCCGTGAAAGTGGATCAAGCGAAGCTCCAATTAGAGGTTCAGCCGAAGACTGTTTATCCCACAGGAGTCAACATTACGGCTCAAATCCAACCCCAACTCTTCTACTCGAGTTATTCCTTCGCTTTTGCTGTCAATACTCCCGACAGACAAGCATATGGAGCTCATGTCGAGAAGACTACTCACGTCTCACTTCCGGTGGAAGTCTCTGTCGGATATTCTCGACCCAAGAATCTGTTCACGTGGTCTGTCATCCCTCGAGTAGATCAAGAAGTTGTTTATCACAAAACAGAGTCAAAGACTTTCATAGCAAAGGCTAACATCGCTGGAGCTCCAGATCGCGATTGGCTTCAAGACGCTCAACCAATCAGAACAATGGCTGTTCCATTCAAACACGAGACTCAAGTCGGACAACAATTGCTTGGATTAGGGGTCAGAGTTCAGTTGAATACTGAGAATCCTTGGGCTTCACAACCGATATATTCTTCGGAAACTTACGAAAATCACGGTTTGATTCCCGCAGTCGTCGAAAGTTGGAGAAATCCGGGATTAAGTCCTCGAGAGCTTCACATTCAGTTGGAGAGCGATAGAGACGAACCAATCACTGGATATGACTTCACTTTGAGATACAAATGGGTTTCAGACGAAGAAGAAACTGAAGATAACGACGATTCCGATGAATCCAGTGCTTCTGATGAATCAGATTCCGACCAATCAGATCACAGTTCAAGTTCTCAATCTTCGGAATCAAAGTCTTCTGAATCTAATTCTTCTGAATCATCGAAATCTTCAAAATCGAGTCAATCTTCTGAAGAATCAAATGAATCGAATAAAAACAAGTCTTTGAAGAACAGAATCAGAGGAAGAATGGCTAAAGTCGTCTCACGAGAGAATCAATCCTCAAATCAAAGAACTAAAAGAGAAACAAACGAATCTTCAGACGAATCTTCGAACGAAAGCGGATCAAAATCCTTCTCTAAATCCGGTTCTAAAGAGTCGTCACAATCTTCGTCTTCAGAAAGCGCTTCTTCTGAGGAGAAGAGGAAACAACACAACAAAAACCACTCAAAGAACGGATCAAAACATACCTCTAATTCACAATCGGCTCAATCTTCCGAAAGTTCTTCGTCTTCTTCTTCAGAATCAGACGAAAGCAGATCTCTTGAAGACTCAGTTTTCAAATACGAAGACGTAATGAAACTAATTCTCGGACAAGACTTCAAGAAGAGATCGATTAAGAGAATAACAAAACAATTGATTAGAAACACACAAAAGGTTTGGGAAAACAATTGGGACGAAGACTACGACTCTTCCTCTGAAGACAAGTCATCACAAGAAGAGTCAACAGAAGTTCCGCAAACCATTGCTCACGACTTCGCTCTAACAGCTGTTGCGAGAGGTCCTCGACCTTCTTATTATGCGGCGAATGTTCTTTATGTCCACACCTTTGACCACAGAATCGTTTGGTTCAAGACTGACGGACACATAAAGACTCCGAAAGGCGTTTATATGGAAGTTCCGCAACTCTTCTGTGCGGACGCTGTCGTCTCTTATCCGGAGATTCCGAACGAGTTTTACTTCGAAAGACAACAAATGCAGTCCCAAAAGGCTAGACTTCAGGCGCAGTTAGGTTGGGGTCAACAATGTCAGAACGACGGCGGAGTTATAGTCACCGGAGTTATGGAGCAAACGGAAGATCATGTGATCACTAATGACGATCTCCAAACTCAAGAAGGTTCCGCTCCTTCTCACGTTCAGGACTGGTATTACAGACAATGTGAGATCGATAGAAGCGAAGGTCAGTCTCAGTCTTACGCCTGTGAGCGAGCAATCATCGCTCAGTCTTACTTCAATCAATTCATCGTTGATCTCAAGTACAAGAATGTCAACAAAGAAGTCAAGAATTACACACAAAAAGCTCATTTGGCTCTTAAGGTCGCGCTTTATGATCATTTGGAAGTCAACTCTCTTGACGTCCAAAACCCCGAAAATCAGATCAGAATTGTCGCTCAATATTCGAATCGCATTCCAGACCTCCAATTGGCTAATCTTCTCATTAAGAGTCCTCAAGAAGACGTTCAATACGAGAGAATACATATTCCGCATTTGAGACCAGTTTCTGCTTTACTTCCGACTCAAGAAGTCTATCAAAACCTTTGGTCTGGATTCGACTCAAGAGATAAATGCCATTTAATGGAAGATTACGTCAGAACCTTCGATAACGTCACGTTCAAGACTGAGTCCACTAATTGTCAGTTCCTTTTGGCCAAAGATTGTTCACCAAAAGAACGATTCGCTGTTTTCGCCCAACAATTAGACGAACAAACGAAGACAAAAACCGTTACTATTCTCACTTCCGGTTCAGAGATCAAACTTCTTCCTCCACAACAACAAAACGTCGCTCAAGTTGTTGTCGACGGAAAAGCTCACGAAATCTCTTACAGAAAACCCGTAACTATCGGAGCGAAGAACCAAAACTCTGTTCGAATCTATTTGAGAGCCACTCCTTCTGAAGCCGTTAATCCTATTATTGTCGTCGAATCAGATATCAATGACTTGAGAGTGAAATACGACGGAAAGAACGTTAAGGTTTCCGTTGGAAATCAATATCAAGGAAAGACTTGTGGTATTTGTGGAGACAATAATGACGAAACTGAAGAGGAATTTCAAGGACCAGATATGTGTGTTTACGAAGACTCTGAAGACTTCTTCTCTTCTTATGCTTTAAGTGGAGAACATTGCGCTCAAAAACCTCATCCAATTGGTATTAATTCTTGAGATCTAATTGTCTTTCATTTTACTAATTATTTAATTGATGTTTAGGTCAGAAAAGATGTCCACAAAAGTCTTCTCAATCTTCAGAATCGAATTCTGTTGAAGGAATTCAACACAAAAAGGAAGTAAAGACTGTCGTCGGACCAAATGGAAAGACAACTCTCGTGAGACAACAAATAAGTCACGAATTATCTCAACAACAAAGATCTCAAGTAATCCAAAGTCAAGCAAATGTTGAGGAAATCCAAAGACAACAACAAACTCAAGTTGAGAACCAAATGGCGCGACAAGAAGGACTTCCTCTTAGTCAACAACAACAACAAGCGCTTTACGGCTCAACTCCTCAACAACAGAAACTCATCCAAAGACTGAGAACTCAATACATCCAAAGAGATGACATGATTTGCTTCACAACTAAACCAGTCTTGAGTTGCGTTTCTGGCGTTCCTTCGAGTCTCAAACAAGTGAAGGTTGACTTCCATTGTCTTCCAAAGACTTCTCCATTCACTCAACAATTGATCGCTGAATCCGAGAGGAATGTCATCAAACAATTGGTTAACAAAAGAGTGGATTTGAGACAACAAATAGAAGTTCCTGTTTCTTGTATTTCCGCTTAAACTCTAAAATTGATTCTTAATTAAAGTTAATTATTGTTAATAACGCTCTTATCGTAAATCAAATCTAATTAATAAACAGTTTTCAATTCAAATCACTTTTTATTCATTTATTTAAAACAATTAATAATTTATTTTAAAAAAGTGTTTAAAAATTATAATATTTTAGAAATTAATTAATTTTATTTCAAATGAAATGTTTTTGTGTGTGAATTAAGACTTGATTTTTGAGTGAATCTTTTGCCGCAATTATTCTCTTCACAACTGAAAGGCTTTTCTCCCGAATGAATCACTTTGTGTTGAATCAGATGTTGTTTAGTATTAAATCGTTTTCCGCATTCATTGAAATCGCAAACAAATCGTCTTTTATTTGAATGTTTAAACAACTGATGAGTTTTCAAATAATCTTTTCGTTTAAACTCTTTCTTACATTCAATACATTTTAAAGACTTTATATTCTTGTGAATCATTTCATGTGTTTTAAGATTGGATTCAAAACTGCATTTAAACTGAGATTTAGGCCAAAAACACTTCCAATTCTTTGACTTATCTTTTGTTTTGTCATTTGATTGATTAATCTGTTGTTTCTCTAATTGATTCTTTGATTCTTCATTTGGTTCTGATTTGATCTCTTTTTCCATCAAATGATCGCTTCGTTTGTCTTCTTTCACTTCTTTTCTTGATTTGAATTGTTTTTCACTCCTATTTGGCTCTGAATTGTTGTCATTCTTTGAATTACAATCACTTCCTTCAAAGTCATCACAAATTGGTTCCGATTTTATGATTGAATTCAAGTTTAAGTCATTTCTTGTTTCAAATTGTTTTCTTGAGATTTCTTTCTCTGATATCTTCTCTTCATTTGAGTCATACTTACTTCTGATTCGATTTTTAAGACAATTGTTTTCATCTCTCAATTGGTTTATGATTGAATACAATTCTTCTCTACTCAAAGAATTCATGTTTTGAAACAAAAATTGAGTGAAATTTAATTATAAATTAAACACAAAACATAAGAAAAGTGGAAAACACGTGAAAAATGATTTGATTTCATTATTCAATATTTAATTCAACTTCAATATAATCGTTAAGCTTTCGCTATAACAGGGTTTGAAAAAAATATCTCGTTATTTATGCGCTCCATTGCTATAACATAAGACCCGATTTGATGTTTAAGACACAATTAAATTTAATTCTTCATTTAATAAACTTTATTAAAATTTGAGATTTGTTTACTTATTTTCCAATAAATAAGAGAAAAACCAGTTTTGAAATCAGAAGAACTTTCAAGTATTGCAGAAAAGACTCAAAACTTATTTCAAAACAAATATTTATTTCCAATTAATTAATATTTAGTTACAAAAGGAGAGCAATAATTATATTTATTGAAGTCTAACCACATCTTATAGAATCTCAGTTCTCCTAATTCTGCAGCAATTCCTGTGTCTAAACCGTTGTCATAACGATATGCCTGTAATTGTCTTCTTCCTGCTTCTGTTTCTGACATAAAAGTTGGTTTTATTAATGGAAAACACTTTTGATTACATTCTCCGACTTCTTCTAAAGTATGACTAAAAGCGGAATAATTTCCGGAATTAAAAATCGGAAAATATTTTTCAATCAAAGCTTTTGGAAGTCTTTTAACAACTGTTGGAATCTCTTCTTTCACTCCTTTCCAGAGATTATTAATAGGTTTAACCAATTGGTCCGGAATAAAACAATAATCTCCAAATCCAACCCAAAAAGTCTCTCTAATTGAGACAAAAGGAACTCTAGTTATGGTGTCTTTGAAAATATCACTTTTCTCGAGATTTCCATTGAATTGATTGAATTTCCAACAATTGAACGAATTGTAAGTCAAAGGCGTTAAATGTTTTTCACTCACGAACTGCCATTTGAGAAGTTCGACGTCAACTGAAGACGAATGATGTAAATAAAAGAGAAGACTAGAAGAAGAAGAGATTAATAACAGATAAATACTATTATTAACTATTATTTACTCATAATTGGCTTCTCTTTGAGAATACTGTCCTTCATATCCACCGATATTAAGATGAGGAGGAAAATGAAGACCTAAAGCGAGTAAAACAATGTCTTTATATGATTTCGCTGTTTGAAGAGCAGAAGTGAAGAATTCTGGTGTAAACCACGGATAGATTGTTCCTCGAGAAGACCAATGCCTTTTCATTGTTGGAATGAGTCCCCATTCGTTATAAATCCCGTCCGGAACTGAAAAACCGTTTGAATAATTCCCCGAATGTCCGAAAGTATCCCAAATAGAAGACCTCTCGGGTTGTGTTCCATAAGTATAAGGATTCCAATACGGAAGAGAAACTTCTTTATCTATTCTTTTCATTTCCTTTTCTATTCTCATTGAAATCCATCGATGAGTTGGAATGAATTCCATTGATTTGTGCCATTGAGGCCAACTTTGCACGTGAAGGTCAGCAAAGTTCTGAATTATTCTCTTTTCATACATCTCTTTCCATACTTTCAATATTCTAGTCTTCTGTTCTTCTGTTAAACACTTCCAGTCTTGTCTGACATGAATTCGAGAACAAAGAGGTTTATCGGGTTTAATGTCCGCCAATTGAGTGAACGAATAATTCAAGAATTGTCTGACATTTTCCAACTCTTTTTCGGTAAAAACTTTCTGATAATTGCATTCTTTGTATATTCTTTGAACGCATTCTTCATTAGAAAGTCCAGGTTTTGAACCCTTTTCTGGCTCTGGTTTTGGTTCAGAT